>JAOBYK010671332.1:0-10396 GCA_025434845.1 Phenganax subtilis
TTGTAAGGCTAAGAGCTGTCCTTTATATATTGGGGGAGACAACCTATATTCTCACTTTTAACTGCATACACAATTAAGAACCGGCCTATCCCATGTCTATATAAGGAGAAAACCGGAAATAATAATACAATGTTATGACAATAGAAACATGATTTGACGCACCACCGCATATATATGTAAATTATTAACGTAGACTTCGTCCCTCAGATACAGCTCTTGAACAGAATACAAACTACTCACAAGTAAAATATAGTATATTTTATTTACCTTGAAGCCGTATAACTCTATATTTTATCCCCAGCATACTTTGGGTTGTAGGATTCGGCTCCAAAGTTTCTCGTACTCGTGCTGTTGACATCACTTAATAGTAAATTCTAAGTAGACTTACAGAGGTCTTCGCGAGTCTTCGGTGAAGCGACTATTGAGGCCCCGTAAAGGCGGTGTTGACTATACCTTATACCAACTATTATGACGTCATTTATACTTTATACCTAAAACTACAGACACATAAAGCCCCTCTCGTACCAAATCTTGTCATCCTTTAGGTGTGCAGTTCAGTTTCATCCCTTGGTGGGGGCGTAGCGTGCTTGGTAGGATTGCAGAGGCGACCCTCACAAGGCGCCACCATGCTTGGCACTGAGCGAAAAAAATTTGGGAATATAAGGCTCTAGATCGCTGGAAATGACCGTTTTCAAGCACTTTTGTATTGCATGAACCTCATCTTGGACAGGTTATCTTAAACTACACTATTAGCTACCCGGGCAATCGAGGTCTTGATATAACTTAACTGAAGCTTCAAAAAAGGTCCTTCTACGTTTATTGCAACTTGCTAATTGCTTGGCTATCTTAATTTTATGTTGAGTTATTTTTCGGGGGAGGGCAAAAAATATCTCAGCCTCCAAATATTAATATTGGGGACTGCACCCCCAGCCCTACACTTCCGCTCCTGCCCTTGCAGACCCTTGCACAGCATTTACAGTCGTGTTCTTGATTCTCGGACTTAACTTGCGAGTCACTGACTCGAATTTGTCTAGGACACAGCTTATAAAAGTGAAATATAATAAATTGTAGCAAGTACAACAAAACATAAATAGTTATCACTAGGCCCATTCACTGATTCATTAGAGTATAATGCATGTAAATCTAAAATAAACGACCAAATTGCATTATACCAGTAACACTCTCTTTGACCAAATAATAAACTCTCTCAACTCTCTGTGATAGTCCACCAGTGGTCTGATCATTAACATATTATTTATAGTTGTTACTGTTTATCTTAAATACAGGCAGGTTGATACTACATGAGGGCTAGATACCATTAAAATATATCATTCTAATTTATAAATCATAATATCGAATGGTGAATGACAATTAGGTGTTCACAAATTCACAAATGTATTAAATAACAAACACAAAATTATATATTATAAATGATAATTTTATCATTATAAATTTCTTTTTGAGCACAATTGACGCAATTGATCATTAACTGCTATATATATCTAAAATTAGCGTCAGTAACAATTTATATTTTATACCATAAAGTCCATCGTTATCTATACCATATACCTCAAATATTTTGGGGAAGTATACCTTACACCCAACACCCCTAAAAGGGTCTCACTATTCGCTTCAATATCAGCGTCAATATCTCTACGATACTGCTAAGCATTTCTGGCGAATGCAGACTATACGGACTAGTAATTTTGAAGACATACATCTTTATAGAATTTTCTGACTTTGCCACTCGTTTCGAATGTTCGCGTTCCGAGTTGCTCGCGATCAGAGAGGCAGGCTGTAAAGTCGCAGGCCAGGCTAGTTGGCTCGACCAGGCTAGTTACGCTAGTGATTGGTTGAAAGTTGTCTGACCGGTCAAAGAAATCTAGCCAAGAATATCGCGAAACGTTTTCAAACTTGACCAATAAGGTGACTTGTATTTATGCCCCTGATGCTCTAGACCGGTCAGAACTCCCCGGAAAGTGGTCAACATTTTTTTTAACCAATCAAATGAGCAGAATTTGAGCTAAGGCGGTCAAGATTCACACGGAATACCGCTGTTTTTGACTTACTACATTACTTTACAGAAGCGTCGTCTCTGAACGTAATTTATTAACCGGACTAAAGACTATACACAATATGATTGATAACTAGACTGTGATTTGATATTGAAAATTATTATTTGCGGAATTTTTTATGTGAGTCGCGTGACCGGGTTGACTACCCCTAGATCCGCCCCTGATTACCATAAAGGCGGATTTCTATTTATTGCAAATGCCGCGCGATCAATATTTTCTGATCGCTTTCTTTTGAAATATGTCCTTTGAACTACCATCTAACGAGACAGGTGCCGTGGATAATTCAAAAGAAAGCGATCGCAAAATACTGATTGTGTGACATTTTGCACTGAATGGAAATCTGCTTTAAAACAGTCCTTAAGTTTTGAGTCCCTCTCAATATCTCTGGATTCTAGAAACATCGAACGTTTTAATTTCGCTCTATAGCCCCATTTACGCTGTGCTTTTTAAACCATTCGCTATCGTATGCTTGACCACGTCTCTCTATTCCAAGAAGAAGTTGCATATCAGATGTCGATAGGTTATTTGCAATCACGTGATTTTCTAATCAAACGGCGGGCAAGCAAACAGGTTTCTTAACGACTTTTTTCCTTTTTAGTAAATTGTAAAGATATCAAAAAACATCTCTCAAGTCAACTGAAAAGTTTTTTTAATGGCGTTTTTTATTTGCTTGCCCCTCATCTGCAATCTCATAATCACGTGGTTAAAAACATGACATCACACCGTTTTTTTGCTAATTGGCGAAGAGTGTTTACAAGTGATATTTATTATTATTATAATTATTATTATTAAGCACTTGGATTTTGCAACCCTGAAAGGTGAAATACATCCATAAACAAATGTCAATGGCTAAATAGACTATTGGCTAACTAAGTAACTATAGATATATAAACTATGTGTAAAATAACCGGTTCAAGAATGACCTAAGTACCAGGAGCATAAAATCGTTCAACAGACGACGGAATAAAAGAGTTTTTTGAACGGTTGGTTCCCATTTGATTGGTACAAACTTTTTTGGGGCACGTAGATCCTATTTGGAGTTCGCAGCGATCTCCACCAGACTTGTTAACAGACTGGGCTCCGGAAGAACTTTTGTTTTAAAGAACGTCAGACAGAGCTGTTCACGTCTTGAATACAGTGTTGGATATTACAAGCTGCAAGTGCATCACAGTAAGATAGCGGTGGATGGATAATTTTTAAGGCTCTACGCTTTGCATGTTCGCACTGCTCTCTTTAAACTGACTCGTCATGTTACCTACGCTATAGTTGCAGATTGAAACATGCATATCGTGTGAAACAGCGATTTCTCAAAAAATATTCATACGTTTCTTTTTGACGGTTTTTGGTAGACTGCCACCATACTGAGATACACTGGTCTATCATACAAATTAAGAATGAGATACGGAACTACGAACAAGAATGCAAGTGTAGAGCTGATAATCTGATTAGCAAAAACTAACAGGGTTTTTGATCCAATAATTTTTAACAGCACTTCACTCAATATTGTAAAATATTGTAAAAATCTTAGGTCTAACAGTTTCTGACAATTTAAAACGGAATTAAAAAGTTGAGAAGGTTGAAAAGAAGCCTCAAAGCGACTAGACTTTTCAAATCCATTAAGCGATCGAAAGCACACTGTATCAAGTCGGTAGGATAAAAGCAGTTCTACGTACAAAACCGTTTTCACCTTAAAGTCGAAAGAGTGGAACGATAATACTGCGCTATGATTAGAGGCCCACTGCCTATAAATGCATTTTTCACTAAACGTTCTGGTGTGACACGACACATGGAAGGACTAGAGTAATACGAATAGTATCTTCACCATAAATGTTGATGCAATATTTGTCTTCATCTACCATGTTGACCAAGACGACAGGGGCATTCACACCCTGATTGGGTTCAGGTACAACTTTTGTCGCGTCGTGGTCATGGGCATGTGCAGCAAACTGGCCATGCCTTTAGTGCGCTGTACGAATAAATGAAGATCCATTAATGTCGTTATTGCAGTTGTTGTCTCTAATCGTAAGTTGTCATCATCATTGTTTTGCTTGTCTCTTCACCTGATCATCATTTTAGATGTCGTTATGGTCAGCTTCGCTGTTGTTGACCTCTGTCGTTGTGTGGTTCTAGTCTTTTTCAGGTGATCATTTATTTGGTAGTAGAAATAAATGTTTTACAACAAATACAAATGACCTTACCTCCATCGTTCGCGAGCGACCGATTGACTTTCCTAGAAAAAGATGAGCAATAGTCTCAAAGCACTGACATATATACATCTGGACTGCTTGCTCTCATGGTTTTTGACTTGAGGCAATGAGGCTTGCGCGCATGGTCAATTGAAAGTCGCAAAGGCTGACGAATATGAGAGTATTGCCACATCGCTGCTCTTCAAATAAAGTCAGCAATATTGGTAAACACTCTCATAATTTCGGCCACCTTGGACCACGTTTTTTGACGCCAAGCAGGCAGTCCAGATGTATATATGTCAGTGTCTCAAACTGAAAAAATCCGTGTACTGCCTCAGATGAAACCAGGAATTTCCATAAGTAGTTCCCATCTTCGCTGGGATCAGATGGTTCAGAGCCATGATTATGAGAGTCGGAGGAGTGCAAGCCAATTAATTGCCTGTAGTTCAAGTAAACACTCATTTCTATACTCCATCATCAAAAACTGTTTTCAAAATCTTGCAATAACGCAATTATCATTGTTGCCAATATTTTGCACTTCAAATCATTTTGGCCAACTGTTAAATTGCGTATCGTTTATTTACGTGAAGAAATAAATGGAGAAGTGTATCCCTAGTAGTGTGCCAACAGCAAGAGAAATACAACACAAGATAACTTTTTGGTAACCATTTTCTGCACCAACGGAATTATTCCAAGTCCGAAGACGGAGCACAGGCTGATAACAGCAAGAGCAAGGACACCATAACTGCATTCTGAAAAACACAAAGCATAATGTAATACCTCCTAGAAGTGGTCGCTGCCATTGTGACTAGTCATGCTATGCCACATGAACCTTAGCACAAAACAGACAATGCATTGTTAACGACTGGAATATCGAAACAATATAGCAGGGGCGTACGCAAGCGGGGGCAAAGGAGGTGTTCGCTCCCTAATTATTTGAGAAACTATTTTTTTTAAATGTAGAAAACCGGCTAGAAAATTATTGAGGAGCATATCAGTTTTTATATTCTTGATAGCTTTGAACTAATGTGAAATAGATTGAACTACCTTTTGACGTCTGTTAAACTTATTAGCATGGTCGTGATCAGTTGCTTCCCTACGATATCTTTTCAAATCAAGTGGTTTTCGGATCATCTGTGGTTCATTGAAGACATCAAGGGATCTACGACGACTATGATCATGATTGTCATGATCGTCCTCATTTATTTCGTCTGTCTCGTCGTGATCTCCATCATGGCTACCAGTATTTAACTTTTTGAAGAATTCATAAATTTTCTCTTCACTAATGACATCATTGCACGAGAGTATTTATGGAGAAATTGGTTCGCAAAATATGAGGGACAAGGCAATGGAGACTGCATGGTAGCTAACTTCAATGCATCGTTTCTGAATCTGATTAAAATAACCACAGTGAGTTTGGGTACGTCTGAGTGCTTTTGTCGCAAGCGATAGAATTCAAAAGCATGTACCAATACCATTTGTAACAAAACAGAGCCTGTGAGAGGAAAATCTAGAAGAAAGTGAAACTGTTCACAATCAGTTCACCGTAATTCCGCGATTGGGAAACATCTTTTAACCAACAGATCTTGTTGGAACTGAATGCACATTCGGTTGCAAGAATAATATTCCACGCTAAGTTTTTGTCGGCCTTGAGCCGATTGGGTCAACAAAATTCTGTAAACGTAAGCACGATGCAAGTTACGATTACACAGGGTAAGTTACGTCACGTTTGATTGTCCAAGGAAATTTCCAGGAATTACATCCAATTTCAAGGAAATAAAGGAATTTTTAAGCCCAAGTGAACATCCATTAGAGTGATGGAATATGACTTTTGAACAAAGAGGAAGTGTACTCGGCACAGCTAAAGTAAAGCAATCAATTTATAAAAGTTTTTCTATCTATCTCAAACTGGCTTTTCAAATATGTATTGATGTACCACTTTAAAGTTGGTGAGTATTGAGACATTATATCATCATACATTAAGCTGCCATGTACAGAAATGCCCACTTTCGGTCTTCGGAGTGAGCAATATTTCAGCAACGTAATCACATAAAACTATGTTTGTAACTGTTTATTGCTATCTGATATTTATGTCCAATGCAGGCTTCATTGATGTAATACAGTGAAAATACTGGTCTTATATATTTATTTATATAAATATACGGCCGTACAAATTTATGTAGACGTATCAATTTAATTGAGTAAAGCCTGTTTTCCACTTCGCCCGTACCGTAGCGAAACGTAGCGTATCTCTTTGTTTTGTGAGCATCAGAGCGTAACTAATGAGTTTGAAACAAAGAAATACGCTACGGTACGCTACGATACGGTTGAAGTGGAAACCGGCCTAGGTGCGGAAACGGACGAATAGACGGGCGTACTGGGAAATATGTTGGCAGACGAACGAAAAGATTTATCTGCAAACGGACGGACAAAATAATAAAATATGGGGCTAGATAGCAGATGACCGTCCGCTAGTTACTCTTCACCGCTTAGGGAAGCATTACCTATTGATTTTGTTCACGAGAAACGTCAAATGGACGTTTCTCAGTGCTACATGCAGAGTCTAGCTGTTTGTCGTCTTGTTTTCAATTTTAAATTCTTCTGGTGTAGCCTAGCAACCTGTGTGTAGAAGGTGGCTACTTTGAAATGTTTGTTGGAATGTACAATAATTAAAAGGCCTTACTGAATTGTTGCCACCTTGCCTTTGTATATATTTTTGTGCTTAAAGAAAATTTATACCCTTTTCAAGTAATCATGCATAAAATAGTGCATGTAGAAAATATTGCACACAATGACTTCATGCCTTGGCATTCTCACTTTAAAGGCCAGTCTCGCTAACCTCATATGCATGGGATTTTTGATAAGGACTTTGTTGTAACGACCTTGTTGTAATGACTTTGATGGCTGCTTTGTTTTCGCACATGCATATAGCTATTCAATTGTATTCATACAACACATATGAATAAGTTGTTTGACTGTGCAATTACATTGAGTGTGTAACAGGGTACAGGTGGAGAAGAATGAGGTTAAGTGCAGAGTTAGATTAGTTTAGTCATCAGTAAGAGATTGGTATCAAGGTCATGATGTTGACACTAATGAACATTTAGGGACTGGAATCAAGGTAGCAGCTAGAATTGAGGTTAGAATGCAAGAAAGGGCCAAAGTCAAACTTATGGTGAGGGTTAAGGTGTTTGTGTGGGTTGGGGTTAGGATGTGGGTTAGAATAAAGTTTAGGGTGGGATTAGGGATTAGAGTTAGATTAGAGCTCAGTTTCGAACTACAAAATAGGAGTTAAAAATAAGATTGATGTTAGATTGGTGCTGGAAATTGTGGTATAGGTTAGGATGATA
Organism: Phenganax subtilis; assembly: GCA_025434845.1. Lineage (NCBI taxonomy): Eukaryota > Metazoa > Cnidaria > Anthozoa > Malacalcyonacea > Clavulariidae > Phenganax > Phenganax subtilis. The sequence goes on from JAOBYK010671332.1 coordinate 7,612, forward strand.
GTTAGTGGTTTGGTACTGCTTTGTTTAGTCAGTACAACTTGTTGCAGAGCTGCATACTGAAATTATTGGCACTTTATTATGATGTTATATATGTTTAATACATCTCATGGTAACTATAACTCACTGTGTAGCCTAGTGGCCATTCAGATATTGAACACTTAAGTTATAACTTTAACTTTTCATGAATGTCAAGTGTTTTACGTGGTATGTAGAACTCACTGCCTGAGTTGTGGGTAGTCACATTGCCACTGAAAGTTATTGTTACATTCTAATTACATCATGATTATGCATCTCTCAACATTTCTATTCGCTGAAGCAAGGAAAGAGTTTGATAGTTTCTGGCAGTTTGTATATGACATATTGTCCATAAATTTCCCTTTCAACACCCTTAATAAAAACTTAGATCCTAATTACTAAGACTGCTATCATCAAATCAAAACTAGTGCGCTGTAACATTTTTTAAGGCCGACACGCACCGGACGCGATTTGGCAACGTGACCTGATTTTTCAAATTTTGAAAGCGAATAAATATATCCGTGGAAGAAAATTTTAGAAGACATGTGGACTAACTAACTAAAAATATTATATCCTCTTTGAATATCTAGAGATTCTGAACTAGAATCAAAGTTACCTGCCAATGAAAGTCGAAATATTTCGTCGTGTTGCCGAATTGCGTCCGGTGTGTGTCGGCCTTTACTGCTTCACCAGGGTTATTGACTATGCTCTGATAGTCAACAAACAAAGGAAACGGAACGGTAGGATTGCAGTAGATTAGGGCTTTAATAGCCGGTTCCGACTTCCTTACGCTACGATACAATCGAAGTAGAAAACAGCTTTAGACTGGTTTGGCTCAGCAAGGGTGTATCTTTTTTAGTAAAATCAACCAGGATTGCAGAAAGTCTTGCTACGTCGATGGAATAAGTTATATTTTCAAAACTATCAGTAGTATAATCGTAATATTTATACTTACAGAATGTAGTTAACTGTACGTGTCCTCGATTAGTTGATAAAAGCTAAAGTCATTGTGACTTTTTTATAAAGTATATCAATCTGTAAATATATGACCATCCAGTGACCACCTGTTCAAAATTGTTCGTCGTACACACGAGTAAGTGAATTTATCGAGGAATATTTGCGCATCTACGTGGACGAAGCTCTAGCATGTTGACTGGCGGGGGTTTTTTTTCTTAAGTAAATCATCTGGCATTGGACTGACAGATAGTCATAAAGACTAGCATCTTCGTAATGTTAGATAAGCATAAGCCATTGTTCGACTGTTTTTACTCACTGTTCCATATACATTTACTTAATTATCAGAGTACTAGCTGTTTGATTGATTCTCACGCACATTCACCAAATTATTCCGCGTCGTCCTGTACGTTCCAACGAATCTAAAAGTTTCGAGCTATCGGCGTATCTTTGTGTACGAGATTATAAATGTTATTTAATGCACCTGTAAAAGCTTTTACACGTGCACTGTTTTATGTATAACGGAGGACACAGGGTGTTGAGGATCGTTACTTGTCCTTGAATACCGTCCATAGAAATCCAAAATATTCAAATTTCCATAGTTTGATATTTTGTTGCTGCCGCGCTGATGCGCGGCAGCACACTATTCTTGATTCTTGACGCACGTGTCTCCAGAGTCCATTCGGCCCATTCCTCCGCACGACCTATATACAGTCGAAATCTCGATTTGTTTCTGTCTGTCTGTTAAGATTTTCCGGGGGGATTTTTTACGGAATGAGGACGAGTGCATCATTCGCGCATGTTTCTTTCCACTTTCCATGCGCTTTAATAGAAGTCGGAAGAAATACTAAGAAAAGTTCGGGAAGAAATACCAAAAAAGTTCGGAAACGTTGTGGTATGGCTTTATTTATTGCTGCTGATATACATCAAGGCGTTGAACTTTTTATTGTTCATTCTAGAGGGAAACAATGTGCTTTTATGTCTTTATCTGCGCTTAACAGCACGAAATATACCATTGCCCGTTAATTGCCAACTGCTGTTAATGTTGTTAAATGCATATGCGTTACGTGTTACGTTGTAATGAAAATTTTCCTCCGAACGTGCGCACGTTATCTGAATATAAAACAACGCAATACGTTGTCGATAGCCATCAAAAGCACATGCTCTCAATTACCGTGACACGCACAGACTTTCATGAAGCATTTCGTCTGAGTTAAATGCTATGAAATCGTGTAAACAGTAAAGATCAGGTTCAAATTTCACAAATTTATTTATACCAACTTTCCTTAACTGCCTAACTCATCTCGTAATTTAAAAGCTTCGAAGATAAAATGAGCAAGCTCTCTACACACTACTGAAAAGGAATAAGGTTTATCATTCGAAATTACCAAACTGGACAGATCGGCAGCATTTCCCCTGCGATAGTAACTCCTAGTATAACTATATTCTCGGCGCTCTGTCGCTAAAGCACTATGTTATAGTTATATGAAGTATTGAATTTTGGAAATTTTAATATTTTGATATTCTTTCGACGGTATTCATTGACAAGCAACACTCCTCTACTCCCTGTGTTTGGACGCTGTCCAATACAGTTGACTTTATTATTACAGGAAAGCTAGAGTAGGGAATACTTTCCTAACAAAACGACTACCTATTTGAGAATAAAAATTGCACTGTAAATTGTAAAGGCTACAGCCGGTATGAGACCAGCATCTAGCCACCTACTTGATCAACTTCATGTGAAAGATACTGATCATCTAACTCACCAAGATTTTGCAGATTTAATCAATAAAAGTCTATTAGAACCAATGAAGAC
>JAOBYK010671443.1:0-10039 GCA_025434845.1 Phenganax subtilis
ATGGAGACCCAGCATCCTTTGAGGCTTTCGCCACTTCGTGCAAGTGGTTCGAATACAGCCTCAAGGATGCAGAGAAGAAGCTGGCAGCCCCGAAGGTCTGGCAGAAGCTGTCGGGAGTCGCGAAGAGCGTGGTGAAGCACCTCGAGCCCAAGGACTTCAGCTCCGAGAATGGCATGGAGAAGCTGCTCGCGGTCCTCCGCGAGAGTCCGCTGCAGAAGCTTCCGATCCCGGATAGCTTCTCGAGGCTCGAGAAGTGGTCGAGCTTGAAGAGAACAGCTCAGGAGACCATCCCGCAACTCCTGGTCCGGGAGGAGGAGCTGTTCGTCGAGCTTCAACAAGCACTTCAACGAGCTCGCCATGAGAGGTCCCGACATGAGGTCAGGTCGATGGGAGTTGGTGCCAGTGAACATGACCCGCCAACCTCACCTACGAGGTCTCCGAACGTGACTCGGGCCGGACTTGGCTCGGTTCGCGAGGATGTGACCTTCGAGGATGAGGAGCCCCAGGTGACGAGGCCTATGACGACCTCGACGACTTCAGGCGAGACGGCCGGTTTCTTCGAGCACGAACTGAGGGGCTACAGGCTTCTCAAGGCCGCAAAGCTCAGTCAGGCCGAGAGACAACATGTTTTGACCCTGACACGGAACTCAACGCACTTCAACCAGATCCGACAGGCCCTGAGGTCTTTGTTCGCTGACGGAGCTGACCAGTCGGATGACCATGGACGGTTCCCTCGACGCACTGCCTGGTTTGCTGAGGACTCCAACGACTGGGAGATCGAGGACGACTGGTGGCCGAGCGAGACGGACTGGTGGTCTGAGGATGCCTACTGGAATGATTGGTCGCCGACCTACTGGGAGGATGACTATGGCATTGAGTTCGAGACCGGTGAGGGTCATCAACCGGGAGAAGAAGAAGGGCACGATCCAGCACAGGAAGATCTTGAAGGTGAGAAGCGACTGGAGGAGGCCTCACCATCGCAGCGGAGGCCAACAAGACCCTTGCTGAAGCGAAGATGGCAGTCGCGAAGGTGAGAGCTGCCCGGGGCTACTACAGTCCGGTTGGGATGAAGGGCGGACCTTCTGGCAGCCTTGGAGGAAAAGGAAAAGGGAAGAGCAAGAGTCCCTTTGGCAAGGGAAAAGGAAATGGTGCTGCAAGCCTCGGACCATGCTTCATCTGTGGACAGAATGGTCATGGGTATGCCCGATGCCCTGACAGGTGGTCACGGGGATCTTCATCCGGGAGAACGTCGCCTACCTCTTCGCCCAAGGGTTCGATGAAGGGCTTCAAGGGCAAAGGAAAAGGTGGGAAGAGCCGCAAGGGCGGCAAGGCCTACTGGGTGGACTACACCCCGGAGTATGGCTACTACGAGGTCAATGTCATGAGCCTGGCCGAGGACACGCGCCTTGGAGAGCTTTCCTTGACCAAGGCGATCATCGATTCCGGAGCCACAGAATCGGTTTCCGGCATTCGGTCCATGTCGAAGCTGATTGACTCAGGCCATTTCCTGTACGACATCACGCTGGACAACCGGCCCCGCTTCCGGTTTGGCAATGGAGAACACCAACGAGCGGTGTCCAAGTGCCACGTGACGACCAACGCCATGGGAGGAATGGAGTTCTACCTGCTGGATGGTGGCGCAGAGGACACTCCTCTGCTCATCGGGTCGCGGATTCTCCGTGCCCGTCGAGCGGTGATCTCATACCATGGAGATTACCTGGCTCACCGTGGAGGAGATGGAAGATGGTGGGTGAGCCAGCTGTGGTCCTCTCCGGGCGGACACCTGGTGATTGACTTGAGCCAGCACAAGCTCCCAATCGAGTTCCTGCTGAAGAGGTTCAACACGAATCCCACTACCCGCTGGCCGCCGGACGATGACGCCGGTGATGACTCCGACCCTGGAGAAGGGCCGCCGCCCTGGAAGAAGAGACCAAGGACACATGAAGAGAAGAGGCAACACGATCCAACTGGACGGTTGCTTGCGGCAACCACTGGACATGCCCGAGACCAACCTGAAGAGCCTCCTGAACCAGAGGAGATGACAGAAGAGCGTCGAGAACAACATCTGAGAGCCGCCGCATTTCTCCATTCAGGCGAAGTTTCCAACTACACGCCTTCCATGCCAGGAAATGATGAGCCTGGCCTTCCTTCTGAACCCCTCGGGGAACCCAAAGAGCCGGAGGAAAAGGGAGAAGATGTGATCGTTCGACGTGTTCCCATAGATCTAGAAGAAGAGGGCCATGAGGCACCCGAGGATTCCGAGAGGCCCCTGGAGACTGTGTCGTCGTTCATCAGTGACGTGGCCGGGAATGATCATGTAGAACATGCAGTGGAAGGACATGGAAGTCATACACATGGAGGAGCACATGGTCAGGTGGAGCAACATGGAGAGTGCCAGTCTGTGATTTTTGACGGTCGAATACTTATGGTTGAGGAAGACTCAAACGCCGATGCTCTGTCCGACCGCCTCAGCAAGTTGGCTCGACGGTTGAACGATCTCAAGAAGACGAGCCCAACGGACAATGAAGACATGTCCTCCTTCCACGGACCAGGACCCACGCCATGTCGGGTGGCCGTGCATGGGACACCACGTTCCTGGACCTCAGCGAACCAACAAGTTCGCAGCCTGGCAGGCCTGCAATCATTGTGGCCTGAGACTCCGGTACACCACCAAGGGCACTGGCACCGGGGACAACCGGGCCATTGGACCTCCGCCAGATCATGTCGAGCTGGCGCAACTGGAACTCCAGGAAGCCTTCCAAGCGCACGAGATCACGGAGAAGATTTTCAATGGGAAGCTTCTGGAGATCCGAGGACGGACCCTGGTGGAGACACGTGGACGAGGCCGCACGACAGTTCAGGTCAGGGCGAACGAGACCTTGGGGGAAGCACTGATGGCTGGGACATCATGCACTCAGACCACGGAGAGCCCAAAGAAGACGCCGTACCCCAAGGCGATCTCGCCAGTCCGCCAGAGTCCACCGAAGCCATCGACCAAGGCGGAGAAGGAAGCCGATCTGATGGTGAAGAGCGAAGGGATCATTCCAACCCGTCGCTCGGGCAGTCCGATGAGCGTGAGCTCAAGGACCTCCTCGGTGGTGGTGGTCGCCAACGAGGCGGAGATCGAGCAGATGAAGAAGGAGCTCCAGGAAGCGAAGGCCAAGATAGAAGAGCTGGTCGTGAAGAAGGAGAAGGAGGAAGTGGAATCCAAGGGCGAGTGAATGCCCTGTGGAAGGCTTTGAGCGGATTGCGTCAGAGGATGCGATCGACATGTCCTACCCGGCTGGAGGCTGAATTGGACACTAATCCTGACAACCTTCACTTGAGCCCAACACGCCAACAAACAACAGCAGAGGGAGAGCCTTCTCTCCAACAACACGGCACTACGAGCACAACGAGCCCTACGTTTGGTGGGGAACTTGATGGCACTACGAGCACAACGAGCCCTACGCTGGGTGGAGAGCCAATGGGGACTACTTGCACGAGATGCCCTACTGGCAGTTTGTGTCCATCAACGGCACGTCACCAGGAGATTGTGAAGGAGATCGCTGCCACGAACCATCTGACGGAGAAGGTGGTGAGACCCTCTCTGGCGAAGAGGCTAGCGCTGGCAGCTGCGATGACGGTGACCTTGATGGAGCCAGTGCGAGAGATGATCAACAACGTCAGCCCACAAGTTGATGTGATGGAGATAGCCTGCTCTCCCGAATCGACATTGACGGCATCCTTTCAGCAGAAGGGATACTATGGAGAGCGCATCAACTTCAAGACTGGCTATGACCTGGACACCCGCAAGGGGACATCTCGACTGGCCGACAGGATCAAAGAGGTGGCGCCGCGCCTGGCTTGGGTATCATTTAGATGCACTCGCCTGTCCAGTCTTCAGAACCTGACAGAGCGGACACCGGAGCAATGGGATGCTTTCCTCAAGCGTCGAGGACGGGACCTGTCGAGATGTGATGAGATTGCCCGTGGTCTAGAGCCAATCATCTCGTCCGGCAACGACATCGCTTGGGAATGGCCGACATCCGCAACCCCTGGTTGGAAGTCCAGAGCAATCAAGCGACTGATCCACGCCATCCAACGGCATGGGAGAAGTGTATACTGGATCCGAGTGGATGGATGCGCCTACGGGCTGGAGTGGAAAGGCATTCCTTTGCGAAAGGCTTGGACCATCCTGACCACGAGCCGAGAGTTGTGGCTGACCCTGAACAAGAGATGCGACCGCTCCCATGAACATGCAGAATGTCGAGGGCAAGCGGCAGAGGCATCAAGCTACTACCCGGTCTCGCTATGCCGGGACGTGGTCAAGGGAATGGAGCATCGATGGAGACAAGAACGAGATGATCTGACGAAGATGGTCGAGACCTATCTCCTTGAGGTTCCCGAGGGCACGGACGAAGAGACTACATCCAATCTACTTCCTGGAGAACCACAAGGCGGACATCATGGCTTCGAGCTGGAACCGCAAGTGATGGCCTTGAGCAGGAAGAGACTGGACCTGGAGACAGCCCCAACTGGGAAGCGACTGGAGGCGATCAAGCAGATGATGCTGCGAGTTCATCGAGCGAGTGGACACCCTGGCATGTCCAACTTGGTGCAGCTGCTGAAAGCCAGGGGATCACCTGGATGGGCCCTCGAGTTGGCAGCTAATCTGGAGTGCCCAGAATGCAAAGAGGCTTCCAAGCCGAAACCACGGCCTCCAGCGAGCTTGGGAGAAATACCTCCAATCTACGAGCATCTTGGAACCGATGTCTTCGAGCACGAAGAGCCGACGGGTGTGAAGCACAAATTGATCATCTGGAGGGATCGAGGATCTGGCCTGACAATGATCGACCACCTCAAGCGGTACGAGACTGGCAACTGGGAGCCAAAAACAGCTGATGTGATCAAGTCAATGACGAGATGGCTGATGACGTACCCCTCTCCGAAATGGACGGTGGCCGACAGTGCTAGGTACTACACCAGCCAGGAGTTTATGAACTTCCTCAACAGGTCTGGTGTGGGGCTGACTATCGCACCAGCAGAAGCACACTGGCTTATGGGCTTCGAGGAAAGCGCAATTGGCCTGGCTAAGAGGACAGTTGAAAGACTGATCAAAGAAGGGAGCTCTTTGGACATCCCTGAGCTGTACCAGATGGCAGCAGCGGCCATGAACAGCCACATCGGGCCAAGCGGATTCAGTGCTTACCAATGGGTGTTTGGAGCTGGAGGAGGAGTACTTGACGAACAACAACTGCTCCAAGGCATTGATCCGAGCCGCGCTTTCGACAAACTGGTGAAGGAGAGAGAGAAAGCCAAGATAGCTTTTGAGCGAGAACGAGCTCGAGAGAGGTTCAGCAAACTGGCAAATGCCATTGGGAGAAAGGCGAGCCAGTACCAAGCTGGTCAACTGGTGATGGTGTGGCGACAGCGAGTCCGCCCTGGCAAGGTGAAGGGCAACTGGACTGGGCCTCTACGCCTTGTTCTCATGGAAGGTTCGACAGCATGGCTGATCTCAGGAGCCACTCTCATCCGGGCGAAGGTGAATCAGATTCGTCCAACGTCGAAGCGTGAAGAGCTAGATGCCAAGCTGGAAGGAGCGGCCATCTACAAGAACCCAGTGACGCTCGAGGCCCTCATGAGAAGCTTCCAAGGCCGATACTACATGGATGTGTCTGGCGATGTCCCTAGCGAAGAGCTACAACGAGGAGATCTCTCAGCTTCTACTCCATTGGTTGAGCCACGGGGACAACACGGAAGCGACTCTTGGGCGGTGAAGTGGGAAGATGGCAAACGCTTCTTGGTCCGACTTCACGAACTCCCTAGGTTGGCACTTTTCAACCCTGGACGAGCAACGAACAGCCCCGTGAAGTTGGAGGAGTTGACTGGTCTCAGGAAGACTATTGTCCGTCCGGCTCATGGAGGTGATGAGGTGACCATCCACGACACCGTTGAAGAGAGCCGGAACCTCCAGGACAGATGGAAGGGTGAGACTTGGTTTGAGCTGATCCCTGAGGCATCTGTGAAGCGGCAGCGAGTGAAGAGGTCCAAGGGAGAGAAACGAAAGGCCGACGAAGACCCAACGAAGGAGAAGAAGAATGACAAGACCATGGAGGACGAAGTGGAGATGCCGGAAGGAGCAACCTCATCATCGTCGGGACTGAAGGCAGCTCTTCAAGATCGAGGACCTGATGTGGTGGACAACCTACCTCTTCGAGGAGTATCAGGTGCTAATCGATGTCCGGTACCCGAATGCGATCTTCCCGGAGGCCATGGTGGACACCATCAAGACCGGGAAGGACAAACTTTCCTCTACGACCTCTATGAAGGAAGACGGGCGCCGACAGGAGCTGAAGTCCCGATTCCTGAGGAATCCTCGTCATCTTCGACATCTTCGATCTCTGAGCCGGAAGATCTGTCTTCTGGAAGCGAAGAGTTGATGGTCGTCGATAACGACTCCAAGCCTGCCGGAAAGCTGAAGGAGAAGCCCAAGAAGAAAGCTCAGGAAGAGACGTTCCTTGCATGCTCCTTTGAGGTGGACGCCAATGACTTCGAATGGCTGAGCAAGAACAAGGGCCGCAAGAGAGGAGTCGTGTGGCTGAGCAAGAAGATGTCAGAGAAAGGAAAAGAAGTTGAATGGCATCGGCTTCCGATGCATGAGAAAAAGGAGTATGACCTGGCAATGGCAAAGGAACTCTCTCAGGTGGCCATCAGCAAAGCGTTGCGGAACCTCACCATCCAAGAGGAGATGAAGGTGACCCCAGAGCAGCTGATGAAGATGCGCTGGGTGCTGACGCGCAAAGGAGACGGAACCGCAAAGGCCCGTCTGGTGGTGCTAGGATTCATGGCACACAACTTGACAGAAGTGGCCACGGCTTCGCCAACCATGTCCAAGGTTGGCCGCAACCTGATCCTCACGTTGGCCGCCGGGCTGAAGTTCAAGGTCAAGGCCGGCGATGTGACGAGTGCCTTTCTGCAAACAGGCATTAGCCAGGAGGATGAGGAGCTGAATGTGCTGGCGCCGCCAGAGCTGAGCGCCATGTTTGGCGCGACAGGCGGGCAACAAAAGGCCCTGAGGGTGCGAGAAGCTTTCTACGGCCTGGCACACGCTCCGAGAAAATGGTGGGAGCGCTGCGTGAAGACCATGGTGGAGGCCGGATGGCGACAGCTATTGAGCGACAAGTGTTGCTTCGCACTCTTTGAGCCGGAGTCCATGAACGGAAACCAAAACCCACAACTGGTTGGTCTTGCAGGTTTGCGCGTTGATGATTTCCTGCTCTGCGGACTGGAGACCTCAGAACACTTTCTGTCACGGGAACGCCTTCTCAACGAGGCATTCCGATGGGGACGATGGAATGAGGAGAACTTTGAGTTCGCTGGATGCACCATCATCCAGAACAAGGACTACTCCATCATCCTGAACCAGGAGGTCTACACCAACCGCTGGATTGAAGAGATTGAGATTGACAAGACAAAGGCGAGAAAGACACCCTTGAATGCAGCGGAGGTTTCTGCCATGCGGGCAGCACTGGGCACCGTGTCCTGGCGAGCGACGCAATCTGCGCCGCAATTCCTGGCAGAAGCTTCGCTCCTCCTGAGCGAAGTCAACAAGGGCACCATAGAGACCCTCTACAAGGTCAACAAGCTGGTGAGAGAGATGAGGAGAGAGGCCGGCCAAGGGTTGCTGTTCCCTTCAAGCTGGAACATGAAGGAGGTGACCGACCTCGCGGTCATCACCTGGGCTGATGCCAGCCAACACAACCGCCCTGACAAAAGTAGCACGGTTGGCATCATCACCGGTGTCACGGTGAAGGCAGCCCTGGCAGGCGAGGAGGTGCAGATCGCGGTGGTGCAATGGAAGAGCGGCAAAACGCCGCGGCAATGCCTAGGTTCCAATGGAGCGGAAGTCCAGGCGATCACCATCGGCGAGGACCAGAACTTCCAGGTCCGAATGATGGTGGCCGAGTTCGGAGGCCATGAGGTGAAGAGACACCTGGTCCACGAGACCGCGAAGCTGGTGGCGGGAGCTTTGGTGATGGACAGCAGAGGCATCTACGATGCCATGACCCGCAACATCAGCAGCCTCCACGGCCTGAGAGATAGCCGGGCAGGCTATGAGCTGACGCTTGCAGTGAATCAAGCGCTGAGAGCAGCCACGGAGCTGCGATGGGTGAACGGCCTAGCTCAACTTGGTGATTCCCTCACCAAGTACGGAGCAAGAAAGACCTTGCTCCAGTTTTTCAGTCAGAAGCAATACTGGAGGTTGGTGCACGACGAAAAGTTCGAAGCAGGCAAGAAGGTGCACAAGAGGGCAATGGAGCAAAAGCTTCGAGAAATGCAGGAAGCCTATGTGGCAAGCCTGAAATCCCTGGCAGCCAGAAACAACTGGCCATGGGATGAGGGCCTTGAAAAGGCCGATGACAGCCACCTCAACTGAAAGGTTCAAAAAGAGCCAGGAAAGTTGGGGTGATGTGAGGATGGGGACTTCATGTCTCTTTTTGTCCATGTTCCCCGAACCGCAGTGGCGGGGGCTCGAGCCGCGCAGCCGAAAACAGGTGCGCTTGTTTGCGCTTTGGTCCCTAGCGGACCGCGGTTGTCCTTAGGATAGGACTGCTTTCACTAAGGATTTTTACACTACACCACCAGCTCCGTTCTTTTAATGGTCTTTGAAGGCTAGGGTCTATTTATGGACATTGTGGGCCATCCACTTCCGATGTGTTCGTCGAAGTGGACTCGTCGAAGCGTCCTCACCGGAGGTCTTGCTGTGCTTCCATCGTGCTGGTTTGACTCCTGAGCGCTTGAAGCTCCTCTACTCGCACATCGCTGCTTGGACAGAGCGACAGAGCGACAGAGCGACGGCGAAGCAGAACCCACAGGATCCACAGGGATCCACCGGGGTGTCTTCTTTTTGGGCGGAAAGGAGACCGGGATCGACACGGGTCTACCAACCCATACACGACCTGTGTGGGACTGGCAGATGTACCCACGTTGATGTATATTCCAATCTCAAGGAGATTTCCTTACGTTTGGGGATGATTTCGTTACATTTGGTAGTTGGACTTGGCGGTAAACCTGTGTGTGCATGGGTGTGATTGACGCAGCCTCCAGAATGCTCAAGGCATGAGTGAGGAACGACATAGATTTTTTTTGCGAGTCAAAAAAAGTTGAAGGAAAAGGTGGAGGTTGTTCCAGCGAAGCCGGCAAAGCCTTCAACTTCGCAGCCTTCGAAGCCTGCAAAGCCTCTACCAAACAATGCTCGGCTGGAGTTTTTTCGATCGATGGCTGTTGAAAGAGTTTCTGCGAGGGAGGTTGTAGAGAAGCAGGAGGAGAGTGCTGAGCCCGATCCCGGGAACTATGTGGAGTTTACAATCCTGTCTTTGCATCGATTTGCTACACGCAACAAGCTAGTTGGGGGCGGCTCAGGGGATACACAGAAACCACGAGTTCGACCGAATTACGACAACCGACTTCGTAGAATGAATGCAAAGTTCTCTGCTAGGGTTTCGCACCTAAGCTGAACACAATTTACATTGTGTATTCTCGCGGTGATTGTTTTGATTTGGATCATTTGTTCGACCTGGATTAGAGGTGATAAACCATGTTGCAGTCAACAGTTACACCAAGGCACAGCAAAAATGGGAGAAGCTCCAAAAGGATTGGAGAGCTTTTTGGAAAGGCGTGCCCATGCGACAACAAATGTTTCCAACGTTTCCAAACAGGTTCACGTGATGCCTTGGAGTATATCAAGATCTTCTGGGACCTCACCAAACTCCAGCAGGATATGTACGTGAACAACTTAGATATATGTATGTGACAAATCAGAAACATGATGATTGTTGAGTGTGAATGGAAGTGCTTACTACATGAAGTTCTAAATTGAACATTATGCTCAGAGCTGAGTTGAATGAGCAAGTAACATCTACTGGGTGCTCGGGTCGCAAAGCATGGAAGTTCCTCGGGCACAAGACTACACCAAAATGTTTGTCTTTATTCCTGGGGATCAATCAAAGACGTTTCGGTTTGACCGTGCGGGTTGACCGAAGATATGCCTGCACAG
>JAOBYK010671554.1:0-10394 GCA_025434845.1 Phenganax subtilis
TTCTCTTTTCTCCCTGCACATATCCTTGCTACAGATGTCACACTGATATGACATTTCTTTGAAATTTCTCTGTAAGAGTTTTGACACTCCTTCCTGTGGTATAAAGGCTAATGCCCTTTGTTCGGCAAGAATTTTGGCATATTTTAGAATGCTCATTGAACAAACTACACCACTGTATAATTTTTAGTTTTTGGGCCTTATTTATGGGCACACACAAACGAAGCTATGCATGGCATAACTTATCTACAACTTCATACTGAATAAATTCCTTCACGACTTCTAGTATTCCAACGTAAAAGCACCCATAGAAACACGAATACAACAATTCTACGTGCTGCACAACCCAATAGACGTAAACAATAAGTATTTCTGGAAAATGATTGCGCGTAAACATGTCACTGAAATAGGTCAACTTCAGACAATCCTGGCTAAAATTACGGGAAAGTAGTATGGAATTGACAGTTCCAGCACATCTTTTTTAAAAATTAGTATATTTTTCTATTATGAGAGCCGAAAAAAGTGCTGACTCAGCAGACATTTTTGGTGCTTGATTCCCGAGGTTTTTAGCGACCCCGCCCTTTTTGCGCTTCGACCACGCCCTTTTCTTGGAAGCCCTTTTCTTGGAAAAAAGTGTTATGCAATACTTTATGAATAATTATTGGGATACGTCGGCTTACGCTTTGGGTGCTCGAACCCTATTTTTTTTGCAACCTGATGAGCTACTATTACGGTTTTCCAAGGTCAAGGTCACTCAAGGTCAAGGGGTCTCGACTTTTTTTTCTGGTCCAAGTCCCAGCTTCTTAGGCTTACGACACAAATAAAGCAATCAAAGTACCTATTCGTTATTTCTAAGTTTTCTCTAGGAGCCCTTCGCTCAGGTTTTAAATTGATAAAAAAAGAGGGGGGTGACGATTCGTTAATGATCTGGGAGTGCAATTTGGATCACAGAGCCTGAGGTTTACTCGATAACCCCCAACAGTTTTTTTGCTTTCCACCGCTTTTGGAGATTCGAGAAGATTCATAAAACTTTATAATATTTGCATGTACTTCGCTTCACTTCGTTTCACTTCGTTTCACTTCGTTTCTATAGTTTAAGCCGGTGGCAGCCTTTGGCCTTAGCAACGATGAGCCAATAAGACTCTCACCTGTATTTTGTCCCCCACAACCGTAAACTTTTTTGCTTTGTGAATTTTTTAAAAATGTTTTAAGAATTTTGCTTGTAACGAGGGACAAAATCGCCGTGGGCACATGGTTGTTAGGCACTTGTCACCCTTGTTTGTTTTTGTTTATTTTTTATATAAAGCTTATAATAAATGAGTAACCACAATGCAGACCAAAGTATCAGTGAAACACTTTTAAAACTTGCCTCAGCAAAAGAAATAAAACGTCCTGGAGGTGGCTATTACACACAAGCTTATATTAAAAAAGCTTCGGAAAAAACTTTAGAACAAATTTTTAAAGACTATCAATGCGAACAACTTAATAAAACAAATGAGATGTTTACGGACATAGACATAGGAAAATTTTCTGAACTCCTCCAGCATTTAAGTTTAATAGAAAATGGAACCGATCTAGGCAGAGAACTCGCAGACAATGAACCTTTTCGTCAAGACGTAAAATTTATTTTAGAATACATCACACCTTATATTCCTTTAATAGTTTTGTTTTCTGGAACCTTGATCGTAGGAAAACATGTAGTTAATAACGCTTTTACGCAAGAAGAAAAAAATAAAGAAAACAACTTAAATAAAGAAGAAGAATGTCGGCGAAGTACGAAGGAAGAATCACCAAAAGAAAAAACCGAGAAGGAGACGGTTTCTTAAAAGAAATTTTGAGTAATTCTAAGCGTGTGGCGGAAGCTAAGGCCGAAGGCCACGAAGCGCTAGAGCCTTTTAATATGATTATCGTAGGAATGACCAACTCAGGAAAAACCTACTACTTGTTAAATTTTTTAGAAAAAGCCTATTTGGGTTATTTTTACTATATTTTCCTTATTTGTCCGACCTACGAGTGGAACAACACTTATCAGGCTTGGCCTTATGATAAAGATGAGATTTTCATAGTTATAGCTTGTGGCCAAGACGACATAGAATCTTTTATAAAAATGGTCGTGGAGTTCGCAAAAGGCACTAATTCTTTAATTATTTTAGACGACGTAGCAAGCTCTTCTTTCGTGAAAAAACGTACTTCTGAACTCGTGAAATTAGGATTCTCGGCAAGACATTATGGTCTCAGTGTCATCGTGATCACACAACAACTCACTTCCATCGCAAAACCTTTTAGAGAAAATATAAGCAAGCTCGTTACCTTTTATGATACTAGTAAAAAAGATATGGACATTATTTTTGATGACTACCTAGGACACGCCTCAAAAGAAGAAAAGACCACTATAATTGAGACTTTAAGAAAAACACCTTATGCGAGGTTAGAAATTAGTTTAAGATATCCTTATGAACACTTCGTGGTGTAGCCTTACAAAGAAAAATGTGTAACTTTAAGCCTTTAAAAAAGTTACACATTTTAAGGCTCCACCCGCCTCGTGCTCACATTTTCAAAAGTAGTATTATTATAATCAAGAGACGAACTAAATTTAAGACTGTTTCCATTTCTTCCAAGTCTAGAAGTGCATCCACAAGAACTTATTTTTTCTATTTTTTTAACCATTTCTCCTGGGTTATTAGGATCTGGAACGATTCTTTCTATTCTTTCTGAGTTACTCATACAGCTTCCCATTTATTTAATAATGAACATTTTCTAAAACTCGGTTTTTAAAATTAACCAGTCCATCGCTTACTACGAAGATATGACACATGACGTTCGCAGTCGTGGCATTTTTTGTAATCTCCAACAACACCCCATTTTGTGTATTTAAGAGTCTTTTTCCAGCACCTACGACTAGCTTGTCTTCCCGTCGTTCTAAGATCTACGACTAAGGCAAATTTATCTTTGAAAAACTTTCTTATCGACATACTACTAGGTTCATATTCTAATTCACTTTTATGTTCGAAGAGTCTTTTTGCTTCGTCGTAGAGGTCTTCTTTTTTAATGCCTTGACTATAAACGCTATTAGGAACTCCTTCGATCGTAATTTTAATAGATTCGATTTTAGGATAGACAAATTCTTCCGAATCTGTCACGGACTTGTTTCGAAATAACATCACCACAGCAGCCATACTTTTTCTAGGTAAGTTAATTGTTTCATTCACTAAAGTAGAAGCTTTATCCCACTCTACGGTCTTTAACAAAGTGACGTGTTCAAAGCTTAAACTTTTTCCCACTCCATATCCCATGATAGATTCATTAGCTAGGTCTTCGTTTTGAATTTTTTCATATTCCAGTTCGATATTTTCTAAACTATAGCCTTCCACACTCTCCCCACTTTGTGCCCCCATGATTTTATCATCTTTAGGTAAAGTAATTTTATATTGAAGATTATTTTCTAACGCGGAAGGACAAAACAACCCGTGATCTCCTAAGATCTTACAAAGTCTTATTTTTTGTTTTTTTCCTAAAACAGAAGCAACTAAGGCATCTGAAACTTTTTGGGTGTCCCCAGTTTTCGCTCCGTCATCAGAACCAGACATGAGTTTCCTCGTGTTTTCATTTGCGATACCGAGATCACACATCTCTTCTCTTGTTCTTTCTGGGAGCCAAAGATCTTTATGAATTTCATATGTAGAATTTCCTGTGTTATCGAATAAAGTTTCTTCTCCTACGGTCACAGAGAATCTATCCATGAGTCCTTTCCCTAGATTATTTAAGAACCAAGACTTTGTGTTAGCATTTTTAAAGTCGAATTTTGAAGCGAGTGTTTTTGGGACCAGGCAATCTTCTTTATTAAGTTTTAGAAGATCGACGTAAATTTCTTCACCAGGATTAGCCTTTTTAGGATTAAAAGTAATCGTATGTTTAGATCTATTTCCTTTAATATCACTCATTTTATGTTTTCTAAAATCTGGTTTCAGTTCAGAAATAGTGCTCATTTATTATAAAGAAAAATAAATAAAATTTTTTTTTTATTTTTTAACGCTTCTTTTAATTTTATACATGTCATAAACAAACCAAGTTAAAGCTAAGACTAAGATCCATAAGTTTTGAGCTAAGAAACTTACACCTTTGGCTCCCCATTTTACGATACCACTAATAATATTAAACACACCAGCAGCAATAGGACCTAATTCTTTTCCTACATTTTTTACGGTTTTAGCGAACTTTTTGTGGCTTGTGCTTCTTTCTTAACGACTTTTCTTGTACTCATTACCACCGTGGTTATAATTCCAGCTATAGAAATGGCTACTCCACTTAAGCCTAATAAGTTATTATTCGCCCATTTTTTAAATTTTTCAAATCGATTAAGGTCATTTAGTTCTGTTTCTTCTTTTAAAATGTCTTGAGTCTCGGGTTCTTCAACTCTAAGATTATTTTCTAGTCTTATTTTATCAGCTGCCATTCTTGCTATTTTTTCTAAGGTATCATATACAGCTTCTTTTTCTGGATCCGTTTCTTGAAGTTTTTTTAGTCTCCAATGATTAGCTTTATTTTCTAGGTTTTCTAGTTTTTCTTCTGTAGTTTGAGATTCAGGCATGTCAAGATATCCTCTTACAGTTCTAAGTATTTCATTTGGTGTTGGCTCGTCTTTACTAAAGGAGATATCTCTCATAGTAGTTTCTAGACTATCAATATAAGACTCTAATTCATTAATTTGACTTTCTAACGAAGCCCTACTAATTTGTGAGGTTATTTCTTCTAATCTATCACTAGTCATATCTTGCGTTTCTATATTTTCTTCTATTTGTGCTGAAGTTGTACCTTGATGTTCAATTTGAGCTTTTCTGGATAATTCCTTAAATCTATTAATAGATTCTTGTAAGTTTTTACTTCTTGAATAAAAAAATTTATCATTTATCTTAATTAAAATATTTTTACCTTCAAAGTTTCCACCTATAACTTTTCCTGCTTGATTCAACCTTACATTAAACTTCTCTATAAGTTCTTTAGAATTTGGTCCATTTTTTTGGCAACATTAAATTCTAAGAAGTTTAGTAAGAAATCTTTTTTCTCTAAGGTTTCTATTCTTCTTTGATCAGCTAGATCTTTTTTAGGATTAGGAATATTATCTGAATCTATTACATCATAAGTGTTATCCCAATCTTTGTCAGGTTCTACTGGGGGTGGGTCAGGTTCTACTGGGGGTATGTCTGCACCCACTTCAGGTTCCACAAAAGCAGTTTCTTCTTCTCTAGCTGTTTCATTTTCTAACAAGTCATTCATGTTGTCTCTATCTATGTTATCATCTATATTTTTATATTCTTCCCTATCGTATTTATTTATTTCTATTTCTTCTTTTTCTTCTACAAGGTTATCATAGTCAAAATCACTAAAATCTTTACCATCCATTTATTTTAAGAGAAAAATCTTTTAATTTTATAAGTCTTTTATATCTGTTTTCTTAACCCAAGAATTATGGCGATTGTCATATCCTAACCACTTAACTAAAGCCATATTTCCTCTTGTTTTTAAGACTTTTTCTACTCTGTAGGTGTCGTCTTGCTTATCTACGGGGGAAAGTTCTTCTTCATAAAATTTTCCTAAAATAGGTTCATCTTCGTTCGCTTCCTTAATCTCATACATGTTAGGATCTCCTCTGAATACCTTAGAGATTTCAAATATTTCTTCCGTAAAATTTGCTTCGTATCCTTTTTCAAAAAAGTTCTTATATTTACTTACTCTAACTTTTTCTCCTATTTTAAACTTAGGTAGAGGGTATCGTCCTGTCCAGTGTCCATAGAGCGTTAGCCACACTTGATCTGAATTGTTTTTAGTTACGTCTGCAGGTTTCATTAAAATAGTGCTGTGCTTAGTATGGTTGTAGTTATAAACAAAATCTGGTAAAACGTCTATTCAATCATGGGTTCCGTTGGAGTAAAAATATTTCCACATCTTTGTTTTTAAAGTTCTGTTAAACCTTTCTACGATAGCAGCTTTTCTTTCTGAAAAGCTAGAAAAATAAAGAATCCCATGTTTTTCTAATAAACTTTTCACCCCTACATTGTAAAATTCTTTTCCTTCATCGAATTGAACTTTTTCTGGGTACTTTTTAAAACCTAGATTTAAACTCGCTTAAGAGCTTGCTTACGGCTTCCGTCATGTTTTGTGTGTCTTTCTTTTTTACGGGAATAGCAAAAGCAAATCTAGACAAAATTTCCACCCCTGTAAGAATCCAATTAAAAGAGTTATTTTTATAACGCAATTTACTCATATCGACGAGATCGAGTTGTAATTGTTCTGCTAGATTTTTTACAAACGTTTTTTGAGTTTTATGTGACTTGTTAATTTTTTTATTTCTCGTGTAGGTGTCTTGCGTTTTTAGCCAGCTTCTTATTTGTTTTCTAGTGACCAGTAGACCGTCTTCTAAAGCTTTTCTATAAAGAGACTCCACACTTTTAAAACCAGATTTTGGATCGTAATAAAGATTTCTTAGTTCTTGTTCTTTCTTGGATCCTAAGACGGCAACGTCGACGCTTTGCGATTTTTTGCTACTCATCTTTTATTAAAGATAAATTTCCATTAACACAGACCCCACATTTTCGTTTATATTGGAGCTTATCCAAAAGTTTAGCTTGTTGTAGATTCCTTCTTTTACTCGTAAAGAGCTTTCTATATCTTTATATTGAGTGACAGTTCCGGATAAAGCTTGCTCTGTCGTAATAGGTAAAGTAACAATAGAAGAACTTAATTTTCCATCCGTATCGAAGTTCTTAGTGTGCTCTACGATATCACCATGCACAGTTATATACCTCAGCCCAAGATAAATGTCACATTCATTTTCACTTTCTACCCATGTGTTTTTAATAAATTTTTTGTTTTTCTCAAATCCTAATAAGCATCCCATTTTCATAAGGTTTAAGTTATTTTGTTCACAAAAAAGCTTGACTTTATTCTTATAAGGAATTTTTTCTAATTTCACCCCATGTTTTTTAAGTTCTGAGACTAGGTCATCAAAAGTTAAGTGTCCTGTAGGAATTAAAAACTTATGGGTAATTTTATTATTTTCTACTTTATGAAAAAAATTATTTTCATGTTGAATCACATTTTTAAAGTCCCAAAAAACGCTCACTATTTTTACAAATAATTTACTCCCTACGTAAAGATTTCTCTCTAGAAATATTTCCATATGGTTATTTTCTATAAATACGGTTAACTTCTCCATTTATTTTAAAGAAGAAAAAAAAGCTTTTAATAAAATGGAATCGCAAAGCGGCATAGCCTTAGAAACAGAAAGAATTTACCCACAACTTTTTCCTATGTTTAAGAAATATTATGGAAAAGACTTTTCTAAAGCCATGAAACTTATAAAAACATGGGACCGCTCCGAAGCTAAAAAAAGATTTTTAAAAAAATATCCAAATGCTGACATGTCAAAGTTTTATTTTGAAGCGAGTGTGGATGAGTCTTTAAAACTAATTGATCATGTTTATTATAAACCTTATAAGCGTTCTAATTATCGTTACGAGCTAGGAACTTATGCTTTTAAGCATAACAAAGAATGGCAAAAATTCTTAGGTATAAGGGTGCAAAGCACCCGCGAAGCGCTTGACGTTACCCCTTGGCCAGAAATATGGTTGGTTGGAGGAGAAACCCCAGAGTTTTCTTATTTAATTTATCCTAATAATCCAAAAAGACAAGGATGGGGAAAACATCCCATTATAGACACAAAATTTCAAAACCTATAAAACTAAATCAAACAGCCGAAGGCCACGAAGTGACTTTAGAAAACTTTAAAGTGTACGTGAGTGACAAAGACTTTTTTCTCGCTCGATTACCACCCATAAAAATAAGATGGTCAGATGGTAAAAAAATGGATCAAGACCTCGTAGACATAAGAAGATATTTCGATTACGAAAACGAGCCTTATTTCGCTATGCTATGCGGAATGTACATCGTAAGTTTTATTTGTGGTATTAGTTTACAAAATCTAAGAGATCCAGTGGCTAGTCCTATTATAAGATCCTTAGCTAGATATCATCTTTACTATCAAACAAGGAAGTTTATGAGACATTCTGAACTTATAAAAAAATACGATATCGAGGACGTTAAAAAACATATTCCTATCAAAAATATTAAGGTAGATTCCACCAAGAAAAACAGAGATGGATTTTACTATAGAATTCCTGGAGCAAAGGAGTTCTCTGATCAAGACTGGAAAAGCTTCATTGCCTATACCTCGAATGGAATAACTGCTCGGGGTCAATTGTTATTTCAAGAATCCATAGAAAGTTATGTATATTGTGTTTTAGGAGCCCAAGCGAATACGAGATGGAGTATCGTGAATCAAGGGGCTAAGTCTTCACAAACTCAAGATGTATTTAGAAAATTAGTGGAAGCTAC
This sequence comes from Phenganax subtilis, assembly GCA_025434845.1. NCBI lineage: Eukaryota > Metazoa > Cnidaria > Anthozoa > Malacalcyonacea > Clavulariidae > Phenganax > Phenganax subtilis. Next base: position 8,389 of record JAOBYK010671554.1, read on the forward strand.
TATTACTCAAAACGATACTACGATACTCATTTCAAATATGAGAAGGGCGATAAGTTCTACAAATGTGGTCCTAAATTTGGCCATTAGTCCAGGAATCATCCTGGTTCCTTCGAGGATGATTATTCTGGAAAAAGCTGTTCCAGGTTTTAATACTATTCTAACCATAGCCACGGGTGACATGAAATTTGGAGAGAATAAACAAGTGAATTACGACGCTTCGTGGGAGCAAGGCACCTCTAACCAAAAGTCAATATAAAAAATCTAGACGCTTTTGAAGATATTCCTAAAAAGAAATTAAGTTTAAGTGAAGAGGAAAAAGAAAACAGCGCTTCACAATGGGTGACAAAGTCGCCGGCAACTACGTTGCCCTCTTCGGTCGTTCCAAAAAAAGTGAAAAATAATAATAATGGCCAAGAAATAAGCCACGAAGTGTTTTACACAGGTTCTATTATGCTCATAGTTGGGGTTTTGAACTCAAGATATATTCTATGAGATCTTTGATCTCCGAAAAAAGAACTTTTTTGCTTATAATAAATGGCAATGTACTTTGGCTATGAAAAAAAAAAAAAAATTTAAAAAATGACTTAGAAAAAATAGAACAAAAAATAAATGTTCAAGAAGAAAAACTGAATTTAAACGAGTCTCAAATCGTCACGAATCGAGCTGGAGCTTTAAATAACTTAACCAATATAACGGCAAATCAAACAGAAATTGCAGCAAATAAAGCACTTATTTCTAATCAAGCTTCTGATATTAATTCTCTCGATTAATATTCGAATACAAATCGAAAAATAGCCGTTAATAATAAATTCAATATTGCTTCTAATAAATCTGATATTGCTTCGAATAAAAACTTAGCCACGACTAATATGACAAAGATAAGAGACTTTAAGTTAGAGCTGAAAAACGACATTTCTCAATTAAGAAATTATTTTATGTTTTCTTTTCTTTATACTAACTTAGACCAGCTCGTTTGGAGAAGACCTTCTAGTAATCGAAAAGAATATCCTTTTACTCTTATTAAACCACCTAAGATTAACAACAACACAAAAGTAAAATTACTCTACCACGTTTTTGATGATAATACGACATTAACAAACCTAAGTATGGAATATGAAATGAACGTGATCTTAAAAAGTGGGGGTAATGTTTATTTTAACATATTTAAGAAAGACTTTTCACACATGAAGAGAACTGAAAACTGTTATATTTTAGAAATAGATAAGGAAATTAATTTAGCTGATTATGTTTCTAACGTGGATGATATTCTCGTGTTTTTTATAAAACGTAGACAAACTAACTTAATTACTATTAATAACGAGTCAGAACTTTATATTTATGTGGAAAGTTAAGAAAGCAGCCTTATTTTGTGTAATAATAAAAGCGCTATGCCGGATTACTTAAAATTTACTTGATTTTTACTTGGCTGATTTTTAAGCAAGTTTTAAGTAAAAATAGCACATCTTAGATTTTACTCAAAATTTACTTAAAAATTGTTTATAATAAATGGCAGAAGAAAATGAGCAAGTTTTAAGTGAACCTAAAGAAGAAAAAACAAATGAAAGTATTATTACTACGCAAAAGAAAGAAAAAGATCCAAAAAAAGTAGAAGCAGGAAGAAGACTCGCGCAAATCTCTAGAGAAGCTAAGGAAGGAAAAAAAAGAGCCTTACTCGAAAACACAAATAAGGAAAAAGAACGTCAGACAAGTAGCTTTATTCCTACCTCAATCTTTTTTTCTATACTTAGTCTTGGTGTGATTTCTTATTTTATTTATTTTAAAAAAACAAAATAAGGTGCAAAGCGCCCTTGAACCAAAAGACAAGAATTTAGAAGAAAAACAAGAAAAAGAAAAAGTAAAAATAGAACGCTACGCGGGTGCAGAGCACCCTAAAAAACTTTTAGATAATTTTGATTAAAAAAAAAAGCTTATAATAAATGAGTGACCAAACCAGAAAGGCTTATATTAACCAAATTTATGATGCCGGAATTTTAACTTTATCTGCT
>JAOBYK010671665.1:0-10394 GCA_025434845.1 Phenganax subtilis
GTAACTAATGACTTTAGAACAAAGAAATACGCTACGGTACGCTACGATACGGTTGAAGTGGAAACCGGCCTTAAGACCAAGTCGCTTGTGATGTAAAGCTACAGGGAGCCGTTTACTGTATGTTTTAGTAATTGATTCAAATTTTCGCCTAATGATCATTCATAACAACATAGTAGCAAATATTCAACGAGTTTGAATAGCATTTGACAACCCATCGTGTAGTTGTCATAATATCCTAAATATAGCAACGGAGTTCCGCAGTCTAGTCAAACGTTCACATACGGCGAAATATGTTTATGTTTGGAATGTGTACAGTTATTTTCATATAAAACTTACGCTTGCCACTCATCTCTTATTATGGTTAATGATTGCTGTTATTGTAGTACATTCTTTTATTAAGTTCAACAAGGAAATAATCCTTTCCATGTTCTTGTCTATATTTACCACACCATGACTTTTAAATTCATATATGTAAATGAATTGACAAGAAACTAAATTAGTCTTACTATGCAAGATTTGAACTTTAAGCCGTCGTTGTCAAAGCGCTAACCAACTAAGTCAACAAAGAAATGAATCCTGTAAACTAAAACTAAACTTTGGCTTTGCAATATTGTCCACATAATCCTAATTTGCGAGAAACAAAGTGGAACAGACTTATACAACGGAGCTAAATAGCAGTAGATGGATTTCAGTACTATTCAGACAAAATAGCTTTAAAGTTGCCCAGCCCATGTTCTATGTAAGAAAGGGTAGCACAGTATGCAGGTGGCTAACTCTCTTGATATGTTGGTTTGAAATTGTCAATCAAATCATTAGGGAGTATTATCACGCCGTTCATCTATAGGCTCATTATGTTCATGCTCTTGATGAAACGATAAGGCAACAAAAGGTTGGCCCCCTCCCTCGCTACCTTATGCAAACACAGTCACAATGCTATGTTGTCTTGTTTTGAATACAAATTAGATATCCTGTCTTGTTGTTGGCGGACAACAACAGCGTTTCGACATGCTGTTCATCTGGATTAACTATTCGCTGCGAACTCAAGCTGCGACCAGATTTAACAGCCATATGCAGCATGGAATATCGTTTGTAAAAAACAGTCATAACAATATACGAGCTATCTTTAAACATCAGCAAAAATTGTATTTAGGGCTGATACGATCGCCACGTATATTTGTGAAGCCAAGCCTAGAACGTCAAAAGCTGAGACTCTTTACATTGATACAATGTTTTAGGGCGCCGGATCGCCTAGATTATAGGCAAAAGACTATGAATAATTAAAGCATGGGTAAATAGCGCCTGCGTTTTGCTCAAGTTGTGTGAATTCTTGACGCAAGCTCGCCGCTTTGTTTCGAGTTAAGTGGCATGCAAGCACTTGGCGCTTTCATCAAGAACGTTGTCAAACCGGTTCACAAACTCTCGTCAGTGAAATACCGCGGTATAAACTCTCTTGAGACTCATGAATTACATAAATATTCCAGGATCAAAGTCTCTCACAAACCATTAATATATGTACAAGTCAGTGTATGTGTCTGTTTATACCTCGGAGTATACAACAATAATAGGGAGTTTTAGTTTCACGTTTACGGCAAACCGCTAACCTCAAACGGCACACTTCAGAATGCATTTGACGGTAGGTTTTACGGCCATAAGTGTTCTAAGTAAGTAATTCATGGTTTAGTATCTTTCGCGAAAGCTACAACAGTTGTCTTGCAAATACGACTTGAAGTTTGCCGTTTCCGGTTAGCTGTATGCTTGTGAACGCGAAACTAAAAGTCTCTCATAACTATGCAAATCTCACTCTGTTCAAGTTTTAAGTTCGAACACAGATATTAAAGCCTGTAGTAAAACAGCGCATAGTATATGATTTTTTCTCTATAATTTTACCACTAAACAAAGTAACTAAGTTTTGGTAACATTTGAAGTTCGATTATGAATTCTCGAGGTAATAAAGTTTTATGTTGATTCGGCGAAGTAAATTCGATAAAAATGCGACGTCTGAACCATGCCCAAGTGTGTTAATGCGTGATCACTTTAAACAACCCGATTTTCCGAACTTTTGTATTTCTGTGAAAATGCGTAATACTTCTCACTGTTTTAAAACTTTTTGCATGCACTTCATTTCGTCGCTCATGCATTATATTTGCTACTCTACCTTAGTATAAATTTGACTACGATAACATCTTTAATATTGCCGTACAAAAAATAAAATAAGAACGAAAACTCGAATGATAATTTTTTTTAAAAATCACTAAACTGAGCAGATTATAGTTGCTTATAAATACTTTGAATAAAATTGCGCAACTACTTCAGCTATACAGTTCATTGACGTCTTTATCATGCGTGTGAGCCGTTTAAACTGCTGTGTGTTTTTATCGTTTTAAATAACTTCCTTCAGTTTGAGGCGTCGTTTTATTGATTATATATCACACCGCATGATACTTTAAACAGTTCTTCAATCAAAATAAGCCTTGTCAAAACATGCTAGGTTGCCTACTGGCAATTGGCAAAAGAGCACTAAAGCTATGAGACTGCAGTGACAGTGTGCATTTAAAATATTCCGGTGTAGCTACATTTGGACACCTGTTGTAAAACGAGGTTAATTACTCTTCGTCGTATACATATTCTATGATGAAAGCATGCTCATAGCATTATTTTCATGCTAGACGTGATCGCAACATTGCAACCGATTATCGAATACCTTCTAGCCTTCCCCGACTCTATACTCAGTGTAACAGTTGATATTTTCCAACTTGAGAATATTGCGTTGTTAGCCAATGACAATGAAGCGCGCGATAACGACACCAAATTTGTCGAATACTTTTGAGTTGCTTTTGACCAATAAACGATGTGTTTGAATCACGTGTGCCAACAAAGGATGCCCGGTTGAATGATAGCTTCTGCTTATGAGACAGAACTTTAAACTGTATACACAGCAGTGTACCAGCGAAAATTGGCCGCGCAGTGGAAAGGAAAGTTACGACCATTATTTACAGCTGTCTGTCATGATGAACACTGGAGTAATCCAAAGTAATGTGTTTTGCTTCAAAAGCAATTTACACCTCGCTATACTTAGCATTCATATTAACAACACTCTACGTATTGTTAAGTATTGATATCATAGTGTATATAGTGACGTTACACTCAAATGACTTCTAACTCTTGAAGTTTGACATATAGATTTGTTTGACTATAAGGATTCATTCGTTTTAGATCAGTCTCGAAGAATAGCGTTATGTGTTGGTTGCGGGGCTCAAATCACTGATCAATTTATACTCAGAGTGTCTCCTGATCTTGAGTGGCACGCTACCTGCTTAAAATGCTCCGAATGTAACGTCGCTTTGGATGAGACTTGTACTTGTTTTGTACGTGATGGAAAGACGTACTGCAAACGCGATTATTATAGGTAAATGTTTATGCTTTATCAATAAGCCTTTAAACTGTAGTGCATAATACAAGTGCCTGATCCAATATAATTTTCACAATTTCCGTACAAAGGAAGGGGGTCTCTTTTATGTTTATCGACAAATGAGTATGTTATGGACTAAACTGTAAAACAGAGATCTTCGCATTGCTTTTCTTTATCTTCTGGAATAGCTCGTGTTTACGAGTAAAGTTAGCGTCCAAACCAAGCCCTACCTGAACTTTCACTACTGTAGTATTTTTCTATAGTGTATTAAAATTCCCAGTGGTCAAGCGATTATAACCTAGGCGCTTATATGTTCAGCTCGATCAAACCGCTCCGCCTCCCAAGTTTGGTGCAGCAATAGCGGCTTTATTGATCTACTGCTAGAACATGTACACGTACACTGAAAATGTCTTTGTCTCGCTCAATCTAGTGCAGACCGACTAGAAAGATTTCACGGTTTTTCGAAACTTTGCCTGCCAGCAGAGCGTATCCGTAATCAGCTAATAACACTCATTCAAAATATAATTCTTACTCTTGGTTATTATTTAGTTTTCTCATTTAATCTGAACCGTACAGTTATTTGTTTTATTCATTTATCAAATATCCTTGTTCTCACGAATCATGGTCTACGGAAACTGAAGTATTCTTGCAAATAGAAGCCGGAGTACGCTCCCACGCATAAACTTGACAGTAACCTAGCTTGTAAATTATTTCAATTTATACGCAGTATTTTGTTCTTAGGTTATTTGGTACGAAATGCGCAAAATGCAACCAAGGCTTACCCACAAAGGACTACGTGATGCGAGTTAAAAATAAGATATATCATATGGAATGTTTTCGATGTGTTGCGTGCTCCAAGCAATTGGTACGCGGCGAGGAATTTGCTTTACGAGAGGATGGCTTATTTTGCAAAGCGGATCATATCATCTTAGAGAAGGCGCGAGAATATTCGTGTGCCGAGAATCATCCAGTGACCATAAATACAGGTATGTTGTACTAAAATTGATACTTGTACTGTAAATTTTATGAACAGCTAGACAGACATTTACAATGCGCTTGACTCAAAATGCAATCTTTTCCGTCCGAGCTGAATTTATGAGTTGATGATCTAGCTTATCGGAGGCATATCAGTGCTCTTATATGAATACAGGCGTAACTTCTGATACGATATAGTCGTTAAATTGGGGTAAAGCCTTCAAGAAAGCACTGCGGTAGGTCCACAGGGTGTAAAAGACGAGAGGTTGACCAATGCAGTTGTCGCAGAATACATGTCGAGTGATGTCTTCATTAGTGCAACAAGCTGGGTTTAGTTATCACGCTTGTTTTAAGATCACGCTATATGCTTAATTACCCAGTAGACTACAGATAATGCATTCAAGTATTATAAACAGCAAGATGTAAACGTTATTTGATCTAGTGCCGTGCAACAAAGTTAAATGTTGGCTTCATTACCCGCTTGTCAAAGTATCAGTGTGTTTTACCGCACTTTCAAGCAACCGCTTTGAACACCGTCTCGTTCTAAGCCGTAGATAAAGCCATTCCGTTATTTTCACCAACATTATGTGACACGGATCACCTCATATTGCTTTTAGTCCCTTGTGATACGTGGATATACTGTTCAGTGTTGCGCCAATGTCTCTCGGCAAAGCGTGACTGTATTGCTATCGCTGTATACCTGTTATGAAAATCCTTGATCAATTGTCTAGTTCAAACGCTATATTCTAAATTTCTGTCCAAATTCTTTCATTGTTTTATCAACTTTGTCGTGCATTGAAAGATACAGATCAAACTGTTCCAGTTTTGCGGTCGCCATTTCCTTGGATTAACTGTAACTTTACTTTTATACAAATGGATTTAGAACAAGCCAGTACATCTGTAATGTCATCCTAGTTCTTAGCAACAGCCTAGCAATTCGCAAAGCCTTTATGAAAGATTATTCATCGAGGTATTGGCAGAAATCAAAATTGTACAGTGCACGACGATTATATGATATGCTTTCTTGATACCGTCATGCAAATGGCAACGGCGATGTTTTTGATTTAGCCTTTACTGTATAATTTACTACCATTTTTAAGGAAATCATCTTCATTATATCGCTCAATCATTCTCAACCATAACCACGTCAGATCTTTATTGCTAAGCCAATGAAATCAAAGACTAAATGGCATGCTGATTGTATATTACACTGACAATCATCGCGAAAACAAAACATCATGACTCATAACTAAGTTCAGTCAACTCAGCAGAATAACATGCAAGGCCGCCATAGGCAAGGGGAACGAACTATTGTTCCGTATCGTCTGTTACTTGCTGTATACTGAAGTTTCAAATCAAAAGGTTTGCGCTTATTGATAGCTCTACTATAGTATTTTGCCCGCTAAACTACTCTGCAGTATATCAAACAATCATGTACGCCTCTATTCTTTCCAGTTGCACTGGCTGCAGACTATAATATCTTTGTGGTCAATTTCGCAATTATGTCAAAATTTTATATACGTTTTATAGTTTCTGAAATTACGATCAAGCAATGATTTCAACTAACGCGTTATATTTTATGGCAACAATTTTTCGCTAGACTTATACCCTCCTTGGCGGTCGATTCTTTACACGAAGTCTTCATGATAAACTATTGTGTGCATGTCAATTCAAGTGCAATATTACGTAATGCAGTGTCACTTCTAGTTTATTACATTCATGCAATCCAGCAGTGCAAATTAGAATTCCCATTTTGAAATACTGCATTGCTAGTGCAACTTGTCGTCTGAAGATGCAATCTTCTTTTACGCTATTACACTTAATTGCCCGTCGTACAGTGTATATGTGTGTATTTTTTCGCTTTGTTGTGGTGTAATTCAAATATTGCATGTGATGTATGCAGGTTATCGACAAGTATTTTGAATCAGTTACTATTACTTATTAGGCGGATAAAAGTAAGGACAAACAGCAAAAGCAGTATAACCTATGGGTTCGATTTGTAGAACGTAATTGTGCGATATGGTTTATTCTTCACTTTATTGGAGTTTATATACCTCAGTATGTGTGTAATTATATCATGAGAGTATCGCTTATAGTAAATGTTAGCATGATTTTTTATATTTGTTATTCCTCTTGGGAGAACAATTCGTTTAACAACAACGTTGCACTTATATGCAGTATAATGTCCTACTGGCTGTACTTAAAACTTTAACAAGGTCCAAGGCCAAGCTGTTTTAAACGCACTGTCATTGTTCTTTGACGCAGTTTAGGCTTGTACACTTTCTAAGCACTTATTTGCGTCGTATAAATTATACAGAAGTCTCGCAATTTCAAATAGCAATGCAATATAATTGATTGCAGTCCTGTAAACATGTAATTTTAAGGTTTCAATATTGTACTTACATTTGGCAAAAATTGCAAAACACGAGTTAGTCTTTGTCTACAGCGGTTTTGACAGCCAAGTAAACATTCCTTAGGACAAATTATATGCTGCAGACGGGAAACTTGGGTTTTTGGCTTTCTGCCTGTAAACACTTATATTTTTTAAACTATTTGACCGAGGGTTATTCAAAGAACTCTTTTATTGTTTAGCAAGCAATATCATACGAGAAATCATGCCTTGTCGGCTCTTGAGCAGCAAAGCAAGGACTGGAAATCGTCTAAATTCTTCAATAAAAGTCTTCTCATACTGAGAAAGATTTCTTTTTTTCGTTGTCTTTATGTCAAGGACGCCAAGGGCTTGGGACTTCAATGTTTAACTCGGCATACAAAGTATGGGAACAATACGTAACATTTACAATTGGCTCTACGACAGTTGTATCAGCATTCTATACATAAATAGCTTGTTGATATGAAATGTTAGGCATGAGCGTTCGCAATGTATTGTGTACTATGTTTCTAGTATATCTGCAATATCTGATATGTTTCGTGAAAGCTGCAAAGACAAAAACAACACGTGGATTGAATGTGAAACTTGCTTCGGGCACTTCCACTGTACCTATATTAAGAGCACGTTGTAACAGACTGCTTGAAATACTAACATGGCACGAAATATAATTAAGTGGGTGCATTGGTCGTCTGTTGCACAGCTACATTTTCTTTGAAGGGTGCAGTTTGTAGATTACAGATTGCCGAAACAAAGTGCGTAAATTCAGTAGCAAATGTTTATTATTCGACTCAGCATATTTGGAATTTGCAGACACTTACAGCAACATTATAATATCGACATACATAGTATTTTGTATATAAGCTGTTAACTTACGAGTTTAAAGCGTGTGCGTTGTTCATGCAGAGATCAATTTCGCGTCAATTTCTGTCTGCATTTTGCAGATTAGAGACAAGTTCAAACAAATCAATAGCAACTGAATTCTGGGTTTCGCTATATTTATACTGTCGCCAATATGACGCAAAGCGGTTACCCAGCATACGAGACAGCTATACCTAAGCAAAATAAATATCATTATAAAGTATATTGGCATTGTATTACAGAACTTAAGCGTTGGTCAGATAGTCAATCTACCTACAAAGTTGCGTTCAGCTCATAGTACTAGACTGCAGACTTACAAACTGTCCTACAAAATCACGCTGTCTCTTTGACTTAATTGTTGTCTTTCCATCAAGGCGTACCACAAGCCAAATTGTGGTATTGGTTTTTTTAATTTTAAACAATAAATCATAAACTTTTATGTATTTCACACTATCGCATTTTAACCACTAACTGTTCTGCGGTAAAATTTACAGTCAAACGGGCCCCGATCTTTATAATACGTATCGAGTGTGTTCTCTGCTGCAGTAGGCAGTCACGTTATATATAACAAAACTATCAAGACGGATCACAAAATAACATTCACCAATTTACAATAAAGTTAAGTTTCTATGACCAAAATGCTTCAGCCAAGGCAAGCCGTATTGCCGATAATAGCCTTGAACATACCAGTCAAGCAAATGCATAGCTCTCAGTTTTGGCTCAGTTTGGTAATTGGTATTGTTAATTTGCCTGTGATTTGCTGGCTGAGGTCACAATTGCTACATTCTGTGCAGCTGGAAATCGGCGGGTTACGACTTCATATTTTGAAACCTGATTTTACAGTTAATATATTGCTCAAATAATTTGAATGTTGGTTCAGTGCAGTCGCAGTCTTTGAAAAAGCGTAATGCTGTCACACGTTTAATTAAAATGCGGTTATATTAGAAAATAAATGCATGCATGTATCAAACTACCAGTTCAATAATTTATATCAGCTATGAATTGTTGTATATGTAGACGACAGACGTGTATACACGAGGTATCGTAAAGACGACTTATTTTATTCACTGGGATACCTCACTTTGGAAAAATTTATAGTCTTGTCCATCCTGCTTTGTTTATGGGACGTTATCGCCATATCATATGATGCAATTGGACTTTTTGCAGTGAAACAATGACAATGCATTTCATAAGACCTTTGAAATTATGGACAAAAAGAACTACGAAGGCCGGTTGCATGATGGCCGTTCGGCTTTACTGAAGGGTGCGTGAGTACGGGGTATAAGCCACTATAAAACAACACTCTCGTGTACGTCTTATAAATGTTTCATATCTTTCATATTGAACCTAATCAGTTGTATAATAATTAATTCATTCAACAAACTGTGAGCTTCGCTGTTCAACGAATTAGGATATAACTTTGATTTCTATTTTGAACTTGTCCACCGTTTACGGGTTCATTCTCGCCCCCTGACGCACGAAGTTAGTTACTGTTTCATCGAGTCTTTTAATAGTAGTTATGTCTTACGCTTGTGATATCAGTGGTTTTGTGGAGTATGCTGCCCAGTAAAGTTTTGAATCGTAGGAAACTGAACAAAAGGTGTGTGCACAAAACTCAAAAATCCAGTGCGGAAGAATTTCGTCGTATACTTTACAATTTAGTTGTTTTGACTTTTGAGACAATTTACGTGTTCAATAGTGAGCTTATCTCTTGATATGCAATCTGACTTCGTATCAGTGGTTTTGTGTGTAGGCCAGAGAACCGTGAATCCTTTGAATTGTTGATTCGCAAATTATCGTAACTATTATTATGAGTTAAATAGGAATTGCAAATAAATCAACATTTCCGTTGCAGACAAAGTATGTCGTTTTTTTAATTGAAGTTAAATGCTAGAATTAGGGTAGTAACTCTGCCCTTTCCTTTGCTGAAACGACCACTATTTTCTTTGTCAAACATAACGAGGGTTAGCCGCCCAACTTGCACACATTGCTATATAACACTGATATTGGGCTACAACCGATGCAATATAAAAGTGAAGTGGCTAAAGCTAGTTCTTCGAACACTTACATATTTCAAACTGTATCTTCATTGTTTTTTGACTACACAGTATAGCTATGAATATTAATGATTGAACTAACAGTCAACGTGGTAATGTACTGGAAGAGATTAAGCTTACATTACTTGCTAGTATAGTTAGTAAAAGAAGACCTGCGTGAATATCAAGCCGCTCTGTATTGAGCGGACTGGGACACTCTATATTATTGAGGACAGTTTGTGAACGCCCAAATTAAATAAAAAAAAAACGAGAAACAGAACTTCTTTTAAAGGAACATTTCTATGTAGTAGACGGGGACGCCTGAAGCATTGCAAATGGTACGGACGAAAAAACCTTCGCTTTCAAATTTATATTGAATACACTTAGCGCTAGGCAATATGACTAGTTTCAGGATAGTTTTGTTAGTCCGGTGCTGTCTAATTGCCCCGCCTTCCCCGGTAGGGGTGTGGCAGAGGAGTCTTAAAGTGGGCTTGGGTATTCGCCAGTTGCAAAACGAGCAGGGACCTCGGTACGAACTGGGGCCGCAAAGCTTGCATGGATTGTTTGGCTGGACAGGTTATTGAAAATATGGCGTCTTCGAATACGACTGCAGTGAAAGCTAATGTTATTCTCACTGAAGATGATATTCTGGGCGCAAAAATACCTCGGGAATCGTTAGAGCATTGTACTGTCCCTCAGCTTAGGCGGTGCCTGTTGTGTAGAGGAG
>JAOBYK010671776.1:0-10394 GCA_025434845.1 Phenganax subtilis
TTTGAATTTGGAGTGGCTATTTTGAATTTAGAGTTATGCTGTTAGAATTTAGAGTGATCAATTATCAACTGGGTTTGTGAATTTAAATACATATTTCATTTCTTATTTGATGTTGCCTTTGTAGGCCACCGTAAATATTGACATAATCTGTCAGTTCTGCACATATGACTGGCGCAGAACAAAATTAACTCATTAGGGGAGGGTAAGTGTAAATTAGACGATATCTTCCGGGGGAGGGAAAGGATATATTTATAATTTGCATGATTTGCAGAACATTTGGGAATTTTTACTGTACTCAAACATAAATATAAATACGATCATGCATCAAGTTCTTGAACATCTTTCTACGGTCCCTCCTTTGTGGCCTGATAAAGCATCTACATTTATAGTAAAAGGATATGATGTTGAAACAGTGGTTAAAGCGATTTCAACATTTGAAGCTGCCACGAAGTTTGCTTTTTGCCTTCAAGAAACGATTTAATTCAACGATATAAACACATTAAATTCTAACCGAGATTCACACATCATTGAAGTAACTGATGAAGCAAGTGATCGTGATGTTTAATACATTATAATCTTACACGACAAGCCCCTTGTTGAGTTGAATCATGTGCTCAAGAGCGCTCCTTTATCTTTGCCGAAACTGCTCCGAGTGGGCAAATATCACGACAAATATGGATTGTGATATATTCTTATACTCCAAGCTACATACTGGGACTTTCGTTCGTACATATTGCGATATATTTGACTGAATACCATCCGAACTACATACACTTGTGTCACTATGAGCCCTTTGGGCCATGCTTTGTTTGGTTTCGACTCTGTAGTTACGATCACAGAGTGCCATCATATTCATATGCTCAATAACAATATATCCTCACCCTATCCGGGGTGAATCATCAGGTACACTGAGGTGAATTGGCATCCAACCATTCGATTTTGGGCAGGCAACTCCCCCAATTTCTCCCTTCCCCTGACTAGAACTTATTCTCCTTCCTGACCCATCGTGTTCCGCGAAAATTTAGTTGAACTGTTGAACTGAATTACGACAGCAATTTGTTAGCAAATTTTGCCGAAATTTGGAAATATCAAAAACCCACAGAGTTGCCTGCGGAGGAGGCTAGTTCCTGGGCACCACATAAATGGTCTTGTTCTTGTTAAAACGTTACGATGAGGTGGCAGAGTATGACTTTTTACAGTGGTTGGAATAGTGAAATTGGCACCATTTTGCATACATATTTTTAATGGTGTCACAAGAAAAATATGTGACCTTGCAGACACATCTGGATGTATTTCTGCATAAAGTACTGCTTGGTTTACTCCATGTTGAAAAATCTAACATGGCAAAAGCTAATGTTTTTAAACATAACATTTTGTGTGCAATAATATCATTAGAAGTTGCTACGGCATGGTTTTGTGTAACCTTAATGCACTAACTGACAATAATATGCCATGCAACAAAAAAATTAATTTGACGTTTGACTGCGTATTTTGTAAGAGTACTTTGTCATCACAGTCATTAATTTTATCAAGTGCAATTGCCAATAAACCAAGTGTCGTTAAAAAGCCCTTGTAAAAATAGCTCTTAAATCACTTTCATATTCTTGCAAGCTTCAACTACCTTGAATTGCTGTTACAACGGTGAATATATAGCAAAACTCTCGTGTACTATGTAAAGTCAATTATCAGGCAAGAATTGATAGCAAAATAACACTGTATGCATGATACATAATACTGTATGCATAAGACATACCCTCCATAAACATAATCTTTTGTCCTGGCACATTAGAGATGTACAAACTTATGTATAAGTATAATTACAACTACCATAACACAATTACACATGTGATCATAATTTCATTGCAACTTCAAATCTACACTATCAAACCTATTGATTCCACTACTCGTTTGTCATGTCTCAACATCAAATACACAAACATAACTTCAGGGGAACAGTTGTACAAAACTGCTAACTACAGGGGGTGGTAAAAAAAGTGGCCATCTACAAATCTGTCCTCTCTGTACTTTGTAAACTCTCCGAGTGACACGAACATGAAAAAGTTTGAATTTTTGGGTTGTACTTAAGGGTAATATGCCTGATGAAATAGTAAAACAGCACTTTTAGATGATCTAGAATTAAAAAGCGTTTAATAGAACGGCAAACATTAGATCATTGTGTTTTCACATAGTGGATGTTGTTTGAATCAAAATGGGTGGGAGACTCACTAGCAAATTCAAAAGCCTAAGGTAAAGGCAAAATTTGGTCTAAATCGTGAAATCTTTGGAATCTTGAAGGGAGACATAATATCTAACCTGATCCCAAAAAAGTTCTTTTAACTACTCAGGAACCAAGATACTCTTTGCCAAGTTGAAATCAAGTAAACAATGTTACTGTATTCCTACTTTAGGACAAAAGCACAAAGGCAGAGCCAACAAATGCCAAAAAAGTATTGATTAATATTGATATCTTTAAGCAAGAAGTTGTAGTATTTTGGAAAAACTATAAATTAATAAAAATGGTTATAATATGCAAGATATAAGCATTTTGAAGGACGGCCACTTTTTTTGACCACCCCCTGTATGAACAATTTTGATTATTTGGGCATATAAATTGGGTTGGTGGCTTTTAGGGAGACAACCTCTTAAGACATCACAACAAGAATTTACATCCCCCATATACAGGTTACCCAATGAAACATGACCAAATGTCATCTATAAAACATCCTGAGAACAATGTCACTGGAATTATATTGGTGAGATAGGAAAGTGTTTGCAAACAAGAAAAAACACACTTTTATTTTATTTATTTACAAGTTTCGCCACACAAAACACAAATATAAATGAACAAACGTTTACATATGCACAAAAATATCTCAAAACAACAACAACAAAAACAACAAAAGAACAACAACAACAAAAAACAAAAACCAGCAAACAATAACAGGCAGGAACTTGCCACAGAGGTAGTCTCCAATAACGGGGTCCCGACGAGCATAAACAATAAAAAGCCATTTAAATTACAAACGGGTTTAGCACATCTTAACATTTTTTAGTACAAATATCTGATAGAAATTTAGGAATTAACAATTCAACAGCATGATTTACCGAGTAGAGATGATAAAGGACGAGTGGAATGACATTTAACACACACAGATTTAAAAGTTCTTGGATCATCAGGGTTGTAGATTTGTTCGAGGAGCTTGAAATAGTATTTGAGCAGTTGAGTTTTAAAAGAAGCCACAGATATTGAGGAGTCTCTGATTTCACCTGGTAGAGTGTTCCAAACACTAGGAGCTCTTGCATAGAAACTGTTCTGATAAGCAACTGTTCTACATTTGAACACATTCAGCAATACACCGTTGACAGGATTACTGTTCTTAGTCGTTTGTCGGAATTATTTTTAATGCATTTAAATAGATAGATCATATACAGGTACTCCTGCCAATAACAAATAGCAAGCATACCAACAATCTGAAGTCTCTCTTTGTACGTCACGTCTGTTCTGTAGGGAAGAGAAAGTATAAACTTCGTTGCACGTTGTTGGATTCTTTCAATTGTCAGGATGTTATTCACAGTTTGAGGAGCCCACACTTGGCTGGCATACCCAAATTTCGTTTGAACCAAAGATACATAGAGAATCTTGCGGACTTGAGCATTTCTTGTAATTGAAGTTGATCTTCGAATAAAACCAAGCATTTTGTTTGCCTTGGCTGTTGTTGTTTGTACTTGTTTGTTCCATATAAGGTTGCTGGAAATAATGATACCGACATCTTTTTGGATGCTGGACGTTTTAAGAAGAGAACCAAGAAGTTGGTATTCAGCAATAATTGGTTGACAACTTTAACTGATATTGAGCACTCCACATTTTGATTGGTTTAAGTCCATTTTCCATTCAATGCACCACTTCACCAGTTTATTGAGATCATTTTGAAGGCATTCACAGTCTGATCGTTTTTTAACAGCTCGGTAACACTTAGTATCATCAGCAAACATTACCACAGTTGACTGAGAAGAGGCTATATCGAGAAGATCGTTCACGAAAATAAGGAAAAGGTGGGGTCCCAAAATTGATTCTTGGGGAACTCCAGATAGCACAGGAAGAGCATGAGACGTCTGGCCAAGGACTGTCCCTCTTTGGTAGTGTTCGGATAAATAATCTTTAAACCTGTGTAAAAGATTTCCTCTTATTCCAAATTTATGCAGTTTGATTAACAAAAGATGATGACTAACCTTATCGAACGCTTTCGCAAAGTCCAAGTAAATAGAATCAACTTGACTTCAGTTTTCTAAGATTTTGTTGATATCCTGAAGTACATATAAAAGCTGAGTTGTGGTGGATTTACCCTTTAGAAATCCAAATTGTAGATGGTGTAATTGATTAGATATGTGTAATACGATTTGGTTATAAATGCACCATTCAAGAGCTTTAGAGACTAACGGCAGAAGTGATATTGGTCTGTAATTGGACACTTCTTCAGCAGGGCCTTTCTTTAAAATTGGAACTATGTTTGAAAGCTTCCATTCATTTGATAGTTTTCCTAAGCACAAGCTTTTGTTGAAAAGATCGCATAGAGATGAACAGATGTTCAACGCACTGTACGTCAAAAGTTTTGTGAGAATCTTGTCAGGTCCAGTCGCTTTGTTTTCATTGAGAGTAGAAACATGATAGACTTCCTCTGGTAGGAGTGTGATTTCGAAGATTGATTCTGTGGACGAGTCATCGTTCAAAATTGAAAATAAGACTTCATCACTAGTGCTGTTATGAGATTTGTAAACAGAGTAGAAGTATCGATTCATCAGATCGGCGATGTCGGAGGGGGTTGTTGGCTATAGTAGCTTTATCGTGGTCAGACCAAGAAATTTTAATAGGAACGCTTGACTGCTTACAAACTGACTTAAAAAGTGACCAAACCTTTTAACAATGCTGGAAGATATGCAAAAAACAGCTTCCGTTTGTTGCTAATAATCTTCTTTGTGCTTCATCATAATTCGCGATATTTTTCCCAAAGTTTGGGGCAAGATTTACGTTTAGCTTTTCTTCTGCAAGTGTTTTTCTTCTTTCATAAATACTTGACCTTACCATCGATCCACTGAGGAGTGCTACATCTTTTGGATGATCTCTGTGGAATGTATTTTGCAGCCGTTTCAAGAAATAAACTTTTCCACTTTAACCAGTCATAGTTTAGATCATTGTCAGAGGTGGCACTAGGAGAAAGATCAAGATTTTTCAATGTCTCGGGAAGAGCATGTCAGTTAGCATGTTGGAAATCAAACACAGTTGTTTTATCATGTCCGTTATGTTTAGTATGCAGCAAAAACTCAAAGAATATAAGATGCTGGTCGCTGGAGATGTCCAATGTTGAAGGTAAAACGCCGGAAAAATTGACCGCATTCTCAGGAGTAGAAGTTAACACAAGGTCTAAAATTTCGTTCTGTCTGGTTGGATACATATTGATTTGCTGCAGAAAAAAGTTGAAAGTAAGATCTCTGAATGCCACATTAAGTGATCTTAAAGTTATTGACAACATCATTCCAATGATGGCTTCCTAGTCCACTTTGTAAGTATATGGATATACAACCAATTTATCTAACTTTGAAAACCGTTTGGATTTTAGCTTTTTAAGAATATTATCTTTTTCTTCTTTAGAAACACTATTTAAAAACTCATCAAAAATAATTTCCATATCATTCTTGCTTTCACTAAAAAACACAGCAACTCTAGAAACATTAGCTCTGTAAGCTTTAGCAATGGAAGTAAGTTGTTGTGTAATCACAAAGGTGCTAATACCAAAATGTCTTGTTGAAAATGCTAAACTTACTAATATAGAAGTTCTATTTTTTACAAATTTACCTGAAGCACAATCATCTAAAATAATGAGCGAATTTGTTCCTGTAGCATAATTTACAACTTGTTTTAGGTAGAATTCTACTTCATCATGATCACAATTAATAACTATAAAATTCTCATCAGAGTCATATTTCCAATTTTGATAAGTGCTGTTCCACTCACAAGTTGGACAAATTAAAAATATATAATCAAAATAACCTAGATATTCTTGTTCTAAAAGTGAAAGAAGATAAGCCATGTTTCCACAACAAGTAGATCCAACAATTAACATATTAAACGGTTTTTTCTCATGTGTGGTTTTTATAGGTTTAAAACGTTTTGACTTATTAGAAGTCTCCTTCATTTCCTCTATTTCTTTTATTTGTTTGTTGGTTGAGTTTGTGACTCTGTTTGACATTCCTCTTTATTTATTATGCTTTCACTTTTCTGTTCGCTCATTTTTTTATTAATTACATGTTTACCCACGATTATTCCTCATGATAAAACTCCAACTAAAGGAATAAAAGCAGTAACATACTCTAGATTAAGTTTTACATCATGTCTAAATGGTTTATTTTCAGAAAGTTCTTTACCTAAATCACTAGAACTATCAATCATATTGAGATGATACATAAGATCAGAAAACTTACCAATAATAGTATCTGTTAACATCTCATTGGTCTCATTGAGTTGAGTTCGTTGGTAGTCTGTGTATATTTTTTCAAGCGTTTTTTCAGAAGCTTTTTAAATATAAGTTACAGAATGTTTGATTTCTTTTGCGTCTGCAAGTTTTAAAAGTTCCTCTCTTAAATTATTTTGCTGATCATCCATTTATTAATTAAAAGTTAACATTTCTGTCGTCTCAAGCTCATTAACACTTTGTCTCTTAAATATAGAATCATCGTCAGTAAAAAACCTATCACAAAACTTAGTTTGAGAAATCTCACCAGTCATTTCCTCATAAAACAACTCAGCCATTTTTCTCGAACCACTATTTGTATTAAAAGCAAGTAATTCTATTATATTATTTCTAAATTCCTTTTTCTCTGTTTCTAGGTCTCTAAAATGTTTTTTCTTACATTTTATCTCGGCTGCGTGCTGAACATCTTGTTGTTTTTTATCAGAATTTTTAATTGTAATATAATTCATATAAATGCGTCGTAATAGTACCCAGCCGCTCTTACTCTTCCAATCATCCTATTTGTTGCTTTACGCAAATTTTGATATTTTATATCTGCATTTTTCCTCCAATATTGTGATAAAATGTTTTACTAAAAAATATGTCAATAAAGTCATCCGCTGGAAATTTCAATTTTGGGCACATACTTATGGCAGAATAGTATCCGTATTTTTTTAATAATAAGTACGCAAGATATTCAAGTTTTATTATTTTATAGGCTGTTCGTCCAACGAAGTAATCTAATAATTCATTAGTAATCTTATCATGACATTAATTAATTGAACAATTATATTCTTTTTCTATATATTTTTTTATCTATATTAGCCTGCTTTGAATAAAATTTATCATACTAAGTGTTTTTCTATCTTTGAATCTTAAAATATCTCACTTATTGTTTTTTCCCAAAACTTATTTTTTATCAAATAATCATCAACATCCGCAAACCCTTTTATTGGTGTAGGTGTTTTCTTCATTTGATGCTTTAAAATGATATTATTAAGTTGTTTTCTCTTTTTATCTACATACCTATTTCTTGAATCACTATTATAATATTCTATAAAATCAGGCAAAGCCTCTTTTATTAGTTTAATCTTAAAATAACAAGGTAGACATAAAATATCACCAGTTTTTTCTACTTTTACAAAATTTCTCTCCTTCACACAATCATGCTGGATAAATCCATAATATAGGCATTTAAAATAATATCCATATTTATTGTATTTTTTTACTGACCCATGATAACTTTTAAATGTTTCATATAACACATAAAGCGGCTTCAACTTGTTTATGATCTCGAGTTTCTCTTTTTGTGTCCTATGTATCCACTTCCTAGCAAGTTCAATCTAAATCCACTTCTAATTCTGTAAGATCATCTTCAGCAAATTCCTCAAACTTGCCAAATGTTTCCAGCCCTTTATCAGGACTTACTGAAGAAAGAAATTGATTATTGTTTTTCTTTTGTGAACTCATGGTCCTAACTTAATTAATTTAATTGAGGACCATGAGATATCCTCATTTATTTAATAATATTAAACTTTTCTGTTGCTTTTTTTATTTAATTAAAATTACCTTTCTTTTATTTAAGAGTAAAACAAAATAGATAAAAAATCATTTTATTTTAATTTAAATTACATTCTATTTATTTAAAAGAAAAACAAAATAAATAAAAATATTTTATTTTTAATTAAAATTACCTTTCTTTTATTTAAGAGTAAAACAAAATAGATAAAAATTACATTCTCTTTTATTTAAGTGAAAAACAAAATAGATAAAAATTACTTTTTTATTTAATTAAAATTACATTTCTTTTATTTAAGCGAAAAACAAAATAGATAAAAATCATTTTAGTAAATTATTGAGAGGGTGGGCAGTTAAGTGTGGGGTGATCTAAAGAGGCAAATAAATTATTGAGAGGGTGGGCGGTTAAGTGTGGGGTGAAATAAAGAGGCAAATAAATTATTGAGAGGGTGGGCGTTTAAGTGTGGGGTGAAATAAAGAGGTAAAATGCTATTTAAAAAATCGGGTCAGATTCCGCCCTTTACAGTCTACTAACAAGGTCACCATTAGGTTGTCGGTAACAGACACATATGAGAATTTTCTTTGAGTTAGCCAATTTGAGTGCGATTGCAACGATTCTAGATGACTTGACCAATCAGGAATATTCTTTCTAGCAATTAGTTTGTTATATTGTATGTTATCACGTACTGCTATGAGAACTCCACCTCCGCGTTTTTATAATGCTCAATCTTTTCTAATGATATAATAACCATTTGGTAATAATTCATCATTCGTAATGTTGTCATTGAGCCATGTTTCCGTCATCAGTATTAAATCAAGATCCTCAGCATAAATCAAGTCTTCAAAAGATTTCAAGTTACTGCTATACGTCCCATCATATAATCTTCTAGTGCTTCGGATACTCTGAGCATTAAAGGAAAGGAAGGGAAGGGATCATCTATTGGGACCTGGGTTAGTTGCAATGTCACCAGCAAGGAGGATGCATAGCAAAAAGATGTAAATTTTTAAACTGTAAACCATAGCGATGGTTGTATAGCAACACAGAATTTCTTTGACAATTGTCACGCATGAAAATCCATAAGTTGCTTAGTCGATCAGGTATGGATGTTAGTTCTGAAGAAATATGATAATCTTTTGTAGTGCATTGAAAAAGAAAATTATTTCTGGTAGACAAACACTTTCCACATCAGAAATCATGAGCAATGGAGTAATCCGCTTAAAGTTAATATATTGTTTGATAAGCACCAGAGATTAGAGAAAATTGAAATACTATGAGTGCTTTTATTTGATCAAATTGGTTGCCATTGAGCATCCTAAAAGTCACTGACACTTGTCAGCAAGCCACTCAGGAAATGTGTAAAACCCAATTAAAATTGTCACATTCCTTCCAGCTTGAAAAATTCTATTTTGTAAACACATTTTATGTAGCACGATTGACACTCAAAAAATTTTTCATCATCATCTATATTGCCTATTGACATGACAGTATATGCTTACTATGTTTTGCAAAATTTCTAATCAGTTGCTACTCACTATCTTCCAGCACCACCAAGGCAGGGTGGTGAATTAGTTGCTTTACCTCCTGATGCTTCCCATTGTTCTGGTGTTTTTGCCTGGAAAATATACACATCTAACGTGATCAAACTGAAATATGTAGACAACCTATGTCTTAAGCTAAAGTCTTCCAAAGCGAAGAAAGGGAAAAAATTGATACAGTTGTTGGACTCTTGTTGTATCAGTTCCCCTGACACAATTGTTAAAAAACATTACATAAACGGCATCACAAACGAATATACAACGTATGTAATTCAAAACTTTATGAGGACAATTTCTGTGGTGAATGTCCAACTTTTGCAGACACATCTGGCTTCTACAAGTAATGTTCTTGTTGTGTTCTGTATCAATTTAATGTGAGTGCATGTCTCACTATTTGGAAAGAAAAACTCAAAGATCAAGTGACTGTGTCAATCAGCACATTCCTTCTGCCATTCAAAACGAAACTAAGCCAATGAAACAACAGCTTAGCAAAAAGTGTAGCTTTTCACAGAAAAATTAATCGTGATTCAGCAATTGCTAAAGCACCAGTTATTAATGCTTCTTACAACTTTTGTAACACATAGATATGCTAAGTCAATAAAATCTGTTATGGGCATCATAAAAAAGTATATACAATACAATATTACAATTAATAAGAATGAAAACTTAATAATAGTTGCAATGTCTAATACCTATAATTACATATTGATAGTATTTATATTTATATATTAATGTCCTCAATTATAGTTGTAGATAACGCGCAAACAGATTAGACACACACACCGTTTTTGTGGGGTTAGGAAGTGTGAGGTAATTGCTTTGTACATTTTAATG
>JAOBYK010671887.1:0-10394 GCA_025434845.1 Phenganax subtilis
GCTTACGACCAGGGCTCCAATGGTCAAAACCGACAACAGTTGCGCCGCAGTTAACGCCAGAGCTGGCGTCTTGTTTTCTCGTAAAATTGCCGGAAACGCTCGAAAATTTTCGCCAGTTGAAATTATTGTCCAACCGACTCCAACGTTCGCAAATCAACGGTTAAAAACGCGTCACATACTTGCAATGTCTGTCTGGTGATGTTAACTTCAACCCATAAAAACTCAAACCTAACTCTAAAATATATACATTTGCAAAAAATTACAGGAAATCCACATAAACTTGCGAAAAAGTTGTCGTAAGTCAAGCGCTACACACCGGAAATCTTATTCTGAGAACGCGAATGCCGCGAATTTGAAATGTTCCCAGAATCACTTTGTTGAATATTTTCACTGTTCGCCGCATGCGAAATTTCTCCATTTATGCAGATTAACAAATTCTTGTGATGTGAACAACTGTTAACAAGTTGCTGGTTCGTGATTTTCACGAATTTCTTCAAAATTCCGTTCGTGAAGTTCGTGATTTGATTCGTGATTCACGAATCACGAATCGTTATTTCGAACCCTGCTTTTGTGTATTATTGTCTACGTAGCTATAGACCTATTTGTACTCGATCAAATGGCTTGCAAGAAACATTTACGTTTTAATGCTTGGTTTTGTAAACCAGATGCCAATTTTTAGAAAAACCATCATTTTTACTGGTTTTGTTTATTGTCCCGATGACTCTGTTTATAGTGTATATTGTATTAAAAGTTTTGAGTTCTCTGGAAGTAGTCGCAAGTTGCATAATCTGATGGGTGATGAGAAAAATGTAAACAAATGCTCTGATTGGTCGAAATGAAATTTCCCCAATTCCCCTAGTTCATTACAGTCAAACGGGATGTTTCCTTGCTAGTAACATTGTAATATTGTACATCACACAAAATTACAATTTTGATTCACAGATTGCAACGAGCAATTTGCAATTGACATTAAAAATTTGCAAGTTTAAAACCACAATGGAATTTGTAAACAAACCCTGTGATTGGATTATTTAGCAATAAATAAACCAATCACATCCTCGTAGCAACTGGATTGGAGCTTCACTTTCTGAAATAACCACTCACAGGCTTTGTTTTAAAGTCACTAGCTTTGCCCAGGTGTTTATGAAACAAAGAAATGTGCTATATATATTGTTTTGGTACAGTCACAGGAAAAAACAGCCAGTATCCGGGTTAGTCTCCATCAGTAGTGTAAACTGAGCCTGCAGGGCAGGTTTTGTATCCTTGACAAAAGTAAAGTGGTACCTGTATAGCATCTTCATCACATTTCACAGTTGCTGCATGAAGTGGAGTTTTGGCTGAGGCATCAGCTAAATTTGGATCAGCATCATTGCTTAGCAGCAACTTTAATACCTCATGTTGTCCATAAACAACAGCTAGGAACACAGGAGTGCAATTTGTTTCATCAAGAGCATTGACATCTACTCCTTCTTTGATCAATGACGAAATTTTCACACAATCTCCTGTCAGCACAGCTTCATGGATTGGAGATGATGTGTTCATATTTGGTGAATCTTATTCAATGTCATCTATTGACAAAATGTTATGATGACTTTTCAGGTGCTAGAACTTTGCTGTCTAAGCCAGATGACTCCTATTGGCAGGGGGAATCTCATTTTACTTAATGGATTAACTAAACTGTCTGCCTAATAATCCTGTTAGTCCATTAATTGGAAATGTCAAAAACATGCCCTACAGGGCAGTTGGCAGAGCTTTTTTTGTAATTGCATTTTGTTTATAGCCAGATAATTTAACAACTATTCACTATAAATGTTACATGAGGCAATGTTCTTTTTTTATTTGCCAACTATTTCTTTCTAAAATAAATATTGCAAAGCTGCCACTACCGTGGCATGTCAGACAATGACAATTGCTATGTGACCTACATTGAAAATTTTTATTGCCATATTTTGATGCTATTTGAATTTATTGGATAAAGTATAATACATATTAAAGGAAAATATGTTATGGAAATGTAAAGACTCGAAGATGGCATGGTTCCCAGCAGCCGGTTGATCGAAAGGTGTATAACGGTATCAAAGTGCTGAATAGTGATTTTTTGTAGCTTTCATAAAATTTCTCAAAGATCGTTTTAACAAAGAATTAGGACTGACATCGATAGAATAAAGCCTCTAATATTTACAGCGTTCACCAAAATGGACGTCTCGTGCTTTTTGGTCAAATTTTATGAACGTCGAAAAATTTGCTATCCAATGGATGGTGCTATCCTACTTTCGAATAGCCGGCCCCAGGTAGCATTAGAGACAAAGTTCGTTATTCTATACTTATAAGTTAATTGTAACAACACTTACTTCTCAGCCGGATCTACACGACAAAATATTACTTGATTCCAGGTTAGCAGTGAAAGGCTACAAAACAGTCACCTTTTACCACAGAACACCAACACAGTATAGGGATAGAAATTAACAAGAAGTTGCCAGAAGGCTCAGTCAGCGACGCAGACTTTGATCCATGGTTGGACTTGTCTACCTACATTTACATTTTACAATCGCCTGTGATTGCCATGGATTGGTCAGTTCGTCTTCGTTGAAGCCAAATTTGACCTCCAGACACGCGTGTCTGGAGGTCAAATCGTGTATTACACGCGCGAATTATGTTTTTTGGTGCGAGACCGTCGCGAGACTTGACTCGACCATTGAAGCGCTTTACATTTACACGGACGGGACTGGTCAGATCGATCAAAATGGTCGTTCTGGTTTGATCCGAAATTTACGGTCAGATTTGTAACAGGCCAAAACGTTCTGTTTTCCTTTTAACAATTTTGACCGATCTGACCTGTATGACCGCGTAAATGGAAAGCGCCCTAGGACTCGACGGACTGTTTATTTTTAAAAAAACTTTCTTGATCGTTTGCATCACAGGGAGCCGAGGAGCGAGTTTTGTTTTACGCTTCGAACTTCGAACAAAGAATATCGGGTGTCTTATCTATTTATTGATATATTATCATTTGCATTTCATCCATAATTCATTCATCCTTCAGTATCACATTTGCAATTCATCGTAGCAACTTATATTTCATTAAAGCCCGTTTTCCACTAGGCGGAATTTTCCGCGCGGAAAATTAATCTCGCTACGTGATTGGTTTGCTTCGTGGCAAAATACACTGATAGCTAATCAGTTTGGTAGATTTATTTTCC
This sequence comes from Phenganax subtilis, assembly GCA_025434845.1. Taxonomy (NCBI): domain Eukaryota; kingdom Metazoa; phylum Cnidaria; class Anthozoa; order Malacalcyonacea; family Clavulariidae; genus Phenganax; species Phenganax subtilis. The sequence goes on from JAOBYK010671887.1 coordinate 3,198, forward strand.
GCCCGTAATATTCTGCCTAGTAGAAAACGGGCTTAATTTCCATTAATCCAACGCATTCAAACTTCTACAGCACTTCATGACACACGTATTTTTCAAATTCGAATAAGTATTTGAAAATCGACGCTTCGTGTGTAACCGCAGTCCACTGTACAACTTATTAGCGACTTTAAGCAAGCGGCGTTTTTGACAGCACGGACGTCGACCAGAAGTAAAGTTGACGTTTTCTACCAATCACTGCGCCTGACCCAGCCCTTTGACGTTTCTCATGCAGTTCGTGATGTCAAAAACGTCGCTTGCTTAAACTCGCTATTGTCTCTAATCTGTGACTTGGCCTTCTTCTGCTGTTTCTATGCTGCGAGTCTGTGATAACCAAGGGTGACAATCATTGAGCTCAAATAATTACTACGCGGGTGGTGGCTCAAGCTCTTACGAACATTAGAAAAAGTATGACATATAATACTCTTTCGACAAGTGAAGTTTAAATGTACTTGTTAAAATATTCAGATGAGAGAAACTCGGAATAATTCACGCTTATTTTGGAAGACAACTTTTAAATAAAACAATGTGAAACATGGACATAAATTTGCTTTCGACAACCTTTGGAATAGAGCATCATTTTGGACGGAGAATTTTACTGCACAACTGGAGGGTAACTGGGTTATTCATGAAGGGGTGTAGGAAGCTTGGTAGAATTGGAGTGATGACCCTCACGAGGCGCCACCATGGTGGGCGCTGAGCGAGATTTTGAGAAATTTAAGATCGCCAGAAATGACCGTTTTTAAGCACTATTGCATTACACAAGCCTCATTTTGGTTATGCTCAAATGATATATTATTTTACTTAAACTACTATAACCACTCGAGCAATCGAGACCTTAATCTGGCTTAACTGAAGCTGCATAAAAAGGTCCCTCTACATTCATTGCAACTTGCAAATTGGTTGGCGTTCTCAATTAATTTTAAGTTGAGTAATTTTTGGGGGAGCTGAAAGATATCTTGGCTCCCTAAAATTTAATATTGGAGGGACTGCAGCTACCTGTCTCCTACGCCCTTGTTTTCGTGCATTGCTCTTATGTTGTATATGGTCCCCGCGATCATCTGGGGACCAGTCAAAAATTGCGGACATCAATGGACCTTTAACCTTATAGACAAAATTTCCAAAAATTTTGAACTAGGAAAATCTTTTACCACAGCCTGAAAGAGCATCCTGAATTTAGTAAACCTGCCAAATTTCGTTGCGAAATGTTGTAAAATAAGGAAAACGTAGCCGTGCAAATATTTTCCTTATTTTACAACATTTCGCATCCAAATTTGGCAGTTTTACTAAGTTCAGGATGCTCTTTCCGCTTTCTCGCGCTTTCCGATGCGCTTTCTCGCTTGACGAGCACTAATAATGAGGCACTACAACGCTACACGATCTTTGTAAATTTAAATAACGCAGATTTATTATATTGATTTCCCGCCAAGCAGATACGCCCAGGAAATATTTCATGAAATATATGATGATGTGGATTGTGCCTTGCTATCAATTCCTGCCTATTTAGGTGCAAGTTTTCAGCTGTGCATGGAAGAATGTAAACATAATAAAACATTGAAATAAAGGTGGCACAGGAAATAATAGCACATTTCTTTTTTCCACGGGTATTTGTTATCACATGTGGTTGTAGCCATAGTTTTAGCAGAGATTTTGCCTAAAATCGTGAGAATGGGGACTTGATGGTGAGAAAGCATAAAAGTCGTGAGTTTCACGATTAAATCGTGACATTTGGCAGCATATCATTCCGTATTTCGCAAATGCTTAAAAATTGTCGCGTGACATCACGCATGGCAACCATGGTGACAATGGTAAAATGATCGATGTTGACCTCAAAGACCTCTTACCACTGGCATTTGCACAAGTTGACCGACATGGAGCAACGTAGACTTGCTGTGGTTTTGTGCGTGTTCTTCTCATTGCTTGGCGATGGAGTTTGTATTGTGAGAAACTACAATCTTGTAGCTTTGGAAACGAAATGGAACTACGCACCAAGTGGAATGAATAAACTGACGGGTGGATTAATAGACGACGATGAGTAAGTTTCACCATCTTACTATCAGCTGCACTTCATTACTATTGAAAAGTACAAAGGAACCTTGCACCTTCACTGAAATTTTACATTGATAGTGAGTTCCGTTTTGGGGGATATATTTGTCTCCTGATTGTCTGCAAGAAGACCATTGTAGAAAGACCGGAAGTGGCATTTTATTTCGTACGCAGTTACAAAATTTCGTAATTATTACAAAGTAACAGCAGTGTTGGTAACCGTTGGGTTACCGTTTTGGATAGTATGGAACTATATTGATTAGCGCTGGGCTAGCATTTTAGTTAGCTTTGGGAGTTAGCATTTTGGTTATAGCTTTAAGTCGGCATTAGGTTTGCTTTGAGTACAAACGAGCCTTGCATTTTCACTGAAATTCTGCATTGATAGTGAGTTCCGGTTTTGGGAAGTATTTACTAGCTGATCTTGTGCAAGAAGAGCAATATAGAAAGACCGGTAGTGGTATTATATTTCCTTGATAAAATGATTTGATGATACGCAGTGAGAAAATCACGGAATTATTACAAAGTAAGAGCAGCATAGTACTATATTGATTGATGCTGGGATGGCATTTTGGTTAGGTTTGGGAGTTAGCATTTTTGTTGGCTTTAATTTGGTTTGCTTTGAGCTAGCATATCGATTAGGTTATTGATTGGGTTAGCATGTTAAGATCATTATGAGACCTTTAGGCATTCATTCTTATTGCTTTTAGTTTGTAATACAACATTTGTCAGTCATTTAAAGAGAAGAGAAGTGCATTAGATTCGTATATCAATAGCGCTATTCGAACAACAATTGTGCGAATAAGTAGGTATATATTCCGTAAAGTAAAACTCAATAGCGCGAAACAATAGGCACAAGTTAAAAGACATTTAACAACGACAAATATTCATTAATTACAGAGTCAGAAGCCACGTTCCAAGAAATATAGATTGAATGTTTGTCTGTTCACATAGCTGCGCATGTGCAGCTAACCACTATCTGAGAAGCGCAAATGTCTGTGGCTTTCATGTCCACAACTTACTGATCTGTACATAGACTGGATAGCGTATCTGTTGTCAAAAAGTGAGCCAAAAGTAAATGTGCCAAATCGCACGTACTAGTAAAGGCGGCCCCATTTTTGTACAGAATTGTATTACAGAATCATAATTTTTACGTTTTTTTGGCTATTACGCGTTACTGATCGAGCCCGTTCTTTCATCACAAATGAAGAACCACGCGACGAGACTTTTGAGCCAAAATTTGCCGCCTTTAGAACTTTGTAAAATCGGATTTAGATGTTCGCATGAATGGATCAAGCTTTAGTAAAGCAAGTTTGTTTCAAGTCTACGAAGGATATATGCGCTTGAAATCAACTCAAAAGATACATTTAGTGATCCAACTAGATGATTATATAAAACTTTGATGAAACAATCCAGCGTTACAGAAGCAATTACAGAATTAGCGATAAAATTTTCCAATACTATTTGCATAATCATTTAGTCGCTGCTGGTCTTACAACTACACATGTACGTACGCTACGCGTACCTATTTTTAGGCCTTGATGAGGTCCCTGCAATCATCTGAGGACAAGCCAAAAATTGCAAACATCAGTTAGAACATTTCCAATGGCGGAATGTTCACAGACGGACGGGCGGACAGCGGACGTACTACAAAATTTTAACCCGCATAACATAAGGTTCCCAGGTTCTACTATTTTCTTTGGTAACTCCTTCAACTCCTTCCCAATGCAACTTTTCAATTTAATTTATTTTAATCTTTTCGTATGGCAAAGTAGTACGTAGAACGACAATCTACCAACTAAAAAAAACATACACGACAATGCTCATGATGTTTATAAACTGTGGTGTGACAACACGCATGACAACCATGGTGACAAGTATGGGTTAAATCATGGTCGCGAGTGTGATATGGGATTTATCATCGCGAGTGCTGCACTCGCGATGATAAATCCCATATCACACTCTGATGGGAAATGGGATGATACTGGGATGATACTAATATCACACTGGGATGATAAATCCCATATCACCATATCACACGAGTTACCATGATTTAACCTTTTTATCGCATGAAACAACCACATTTCATTGCTCCAAGAGACATGTTAAATCTCATATTCTACTCAATATATAGTGTGATAACTAGGGATAACTAGTGGAGATAACTAGTTATCACGCTAATGAGTTGAATATGAGATTTAACACGTCTCTTGGAACAATGAAATGGGGGTGTGTCATGCGATAATGGTATAATGATCGATGTTGACCTCAAAGACCTCTCACCACTGGCATTTCTGGCTTCTAGTAACGCAATTCATGATTATGAATACTTGCATTTGCATAAACAACAAGTTGACCGACATGGAACAACGTAGAATTGCTCTGTTTTTGTGCCTGTTCTTCTTATTGCTTGGCCATGGAGTTTCCACTGTAAGAAAGTACAATCTTGTAGCTTTGGAAATGAAATGGAACTACGCACCAAGTGGAATGAATAAATTGACAGGTGGATTAATAGACGACGATGAGTAAGTTTCACCACCTTTCTATCAGCTGCGCTTCAGTGATATTGAAGAGTGCAAACGAGCCTTGCTTCTTCACTGAAATTCTGCATTGATAGTGAGTTCCGTTTTTGGGAGTATTTACTTGCTGATCTAGTGCAAGAAGAGCAATATATAGAAAGATCGGTACTAGTAATTATATTTCGTTGATACGGTACGATGTACGCAGTGGGAAAATTACGTAATTATTAACAGTATTGGTTAGCTTTGGGTTACCATTTTGGTTAGCATTTTGATTACGTATCAGCTTTGGGGGTTAGCATTTTGGTTGGCTTTAGCCTCGTCTACACGAGCAAATAATAGGTGACAATTTTTCTTTGTCGCATAAAAGCTAGCACTCCAGCTTTTCGGCAAATGCATATGCCACATAAAAATTGCTCAATTTTGCTTGTCTACGCGAGCAAATAAAACTTGTCACACGGAAATTGTCACATTTTATTTGCTCGTGTAGACCGGGCTTAAGTAGGTTCAATAGCGCCGCTTCATTATTTATTCCATGCAGTGAAAATCAATAGCGCGAAACAACGACAACTGCATGAACTTAGTAATCTCAACATTTTTACAACAACAATAGGCATGAATCGAAAGATGTTTAAAGACCCATTTGCACAGGAGATTTTTGCTGCGATTTGTCTCGTGTTGAACGATGTGATAGAGTGGATAACTGGCGAATATACTTGGTCCAGCAATTTTGCTAATACTCTCACCAGTCAATTTATACGATCACATAAGAGGATAAAAATCGTAGCAAAAATCACCCGTGTAAATGGGCCTCAACTACGACAAATATTCATTAATGTAAAGGCGTACAAAGTCGTTCTTTACATGTTTTTGATGTACGTTTCGTTCAAATGCACTTCTTCTCTTTTCTTTAAATGACTTGCTAATGCTGTCATTGCGTAATATTCTCTCTTTGTATTATTGTATCATCGCATCGGCGAAAAATAAGGCTTAATAATAGTAATAATAATAATTTATTGATCCATCCTAGGTATAAAAATACAATGGATTTACAGAGTTGACTACTATATGCGTGTAGAACTAAACTATAGAGAGATTAAATACAAACTAATTTAAAATTACTTATTACATGTTCATATATTTCAATATTATGTATACATTAGCAATGGATTATAAAAGCCGTTTAGTTCTAGGAATAAACGAACGTTCATGCCTTTTAGTTCGTGAGAAAAATGCATGGTAGAGATTTGGAAGGTCTGAGATTATAAGTTTTCATTGGAGTCTCTGGTATATATTTTCTACAGGGGTACATTTCCTCATCAATAGTTTTCTTACACTCACGAATGGCAAGAATATCCCGACGTTGCCCTAAAGTTAGGAGTGAATATGGGGGTTCTTAAGTATTCTCATGCCACGAGTCTGGATGTTCTCCAGCTCGTCTGCCAAGTATTGTGGTGGACCACTTCAGATGGGGGACGCGTACTCAATAATCGGTCTGATTTTAGTTACATAGCACGTTAAACCTACGTCGGTCGGTAGATTAGCTTGGCGACATTCCCGGAGGTAGAACAAGCGTTTATTGGCTGTCCTTTTAATTTCTTCGATATGCTTATTCCATTTTAGGGAATTATCACACCAAAGGCCTAGCAACTTGAACGAGTTCACTCTTTCAATTGTAGCGCCACCAATCACGAGTGAGGGTGGTTCAGGAATTGCGTCTCTAAAGCAAATCCACGTATCTTTGGTCTTTTTGACGTTAATTTCCATCTTGTTTCGAAGTGCCCAATCAGTCATTGTATCAAGCACCTTTTGCATGTTACTAGTAGAGCCGTATGCAATCGCCTCATCCTGAGTACAATCATCGGCATATTTATGCATGTTAATATGTAGGTCCTTAGGGATGCAGTCCTCAAGATCATTAATATAAACATTACATAATGTTGGCGATATAACAGAACCCTGGGGGACTCCAGCAGGGCAAGGCTTTATGGATGACAGTGTGTCACCTATTTTTACTTGTTGGCTCCTTTCCTCCAGAAAACTCCGTATCCATGACCAGAAATATTTGACGCGTTAACCTGCGCGTCGTCGCAGCATTCTGTAGCCTCTTGCGTTTGTTGCATATACCCAAATGTCTAGCTCCGTGGTAAAGCCTAGATTTCTATGTCGTCAATGGTCGACGACGTTCACTGTTTTTGCGTGACAGCCTTTGTGTGCTGGTGATGATTTTCAGTATAAAGAACAAAAGTCGCAAGAGCTTGGCCGACCATTGGCCACATATGAAAACTAGGCTTTTATAACACCTTGCCACACAAACTACCAAATGTATCTTTCAATACAATCTGCCAGTATACGGCAGCACTTCACTTGCGATAGTAACTTTCAGTGCTAATACTATTAAGCAATATAAAGTCAGTTGCGAAAATAAAACCTTTTTGATATTGCTCAGCTAAAATATCGATTAAGCACTTAAGCAACTACTCAAATGTCCGGTTGTAAGATCTTATTTGTTAAATCCTAAAGATCATATGCCACAAATAGAATGAGCAAAGGCTGTTTTCTACAAGTAAATATTGGCCATTGGCAGGAAGTTGAATCC
>JAOBYK010671998.1:0-29009 GCA_025434845.1 Phenganax subtilis
CTTACCTTGTATTAATCCCCATATATATGTAAATATATTCCTCAATTCCTCATCGATAGCTGGCAGTATTGTTTGTCGCATGCGCGACAGTCGGTCACTCGCGTGACGTTCGTGTAGTTTAAACAGTCTTATAAAATTACAAGGTAAGCAACTCGCACGCCAAAAGACTTCTAGCCAATCAGCGATGTTTTAAGTATTTAAAAAAGACGACGAAGGTATAGGTTGAGTGTCCCGAGCATAGTTTTTGAAAAATATTTGATACAAACCCTAAAAACATTTGCTTTTTTCATATGCATAGAAATAGATTTGAATCCCATAAATATAGTAAAACTATAGTAAAATTAATCATGTTTCATGTGTTGTAGTTTTTTTTTCGTGTTTTGCTGTTTGTTTATGAAATATTTAGGGTTATGTAAAAGTGTTTGAGTCAACGGCGCGGCATTTTTAGCCATTTTGGCGTGCGAGTTGCCTACCTTGTAATTTTATAAGACTGTTTAAACTACACGAACGTCACGCGAGTGACCGACTGTCGCTCGTGTGACAAACAATACTGCCAGCTATCGATGAGGAATTGAGGAATATATTTACATATATATGGGGATTAATACAAGGTAAGCAAACTAATTTCTGGGCCGCCTATGGTTTATTCTGAATAAAATTTATTGCGGTTGAAAAGTGTGAAATTCCAGATTTAATTATAATAAAATTGCCTTATATCATTAGAAGCTTACAAACACTGTATGTAAGACTTTTAAACGGATATCTGGATTTTTCAACTTCTTGAGTTATTGGTTGTTTAAAACTTGTTTTGAGACTTGTGTCCACGATTTTTGCGAGATTTCGGACTATTTTTATGATTTAACAACCGAAGAAGAACTTCATAAAGCCTGTCCTCGTTTAAATGTCTCGTAATTATAGCTTTGTGTGAGCTTTCTAATACTAGTAGTGAGTTTTGTCATAAATTATTATTTCTGTTAGTTTAATTTAATTCAATCATTACAAAGATACCAGAATTGGTATAGAAAGGTGACCAATTTACATACACAGTTATATTAACAAAATAGAAGTTCGAAGTGCATGCGTAGGAATCTAACATTGGTGATCTAACCTATTTACATTATGGAATGGGTTATGTGACAGAACAGTTTAAGCTATGAAAAGATGAATGAATCTAAAAAATGAATCTGATAAATGAATCTTATATTTCACATTTCTCAGCTATAATAGAATTTTATGTAAATGTCGAAGAAAAACGCGTCGGTACAAGCCCACATGACTAATGAATGTCGCCGTCGCCGACTTACAGAAATGTACCAACAGACCCTCAAGGCACAACTCAAAGGCGGAATGGTATTGTTCCTCGATTTCTCCCTGCTATCTGCCTGACCAACGTTTTGCCCAGTCCACTTCACGGTTGCTCTGGTGTTTGTGATTGTTTTCAGCGCTGTCTGTGTGTCTTTTAGAAATTAACTTACGTTTTATTCGTATGAAATAGACTATAGTAGGATTTGAAGTATGAACGGCTATAGCTAAAAGCATTCAACCAAAAACTATCCAGAGCTGTAATCGGAATCCGGATATCTTAACTTTTCCAGCAACTCGTTTCTTGTGAGATTCATTTGTAATTCGTGAAGAAAATTCAAAAGAAAAACTGTGAATTTTTCGTGGTGACAAACTAAATATGGCTTTAAGAAACATATTAACCATGGTGATTGGTTTAATTACCTAGTTCTGAAAAGAACTCTTTAATACACTCAATAAGATTGAGATATCAGAAGAAGACAGTTTGGGTTAGGGTTAGGGGTTAGGGTTTTTCATGTCTTTTTCTGAAATCTCAATTTTATTGAGTGTTTAAAGAGTTCTTTTCAGAACTAGGTAATAACAAACCATTCACCATGGTTAATATGTCTCTTAAAGCCATATAAAAGGAAAACTTTGGAGCTAATAATACTCGAGTCAAAACATCAGTCATGCAAGTGTTTGCAAAAATGATTTATAGACTGTGGCAACTTTGAAGTAATGCATTTTTCTTTTCACATCAAACTCGTTCCACTGTCGATGCAACAGTATTGAACATCATGGAACAGTATAAAAAATCTTCAACATGGTATTTAAGAGGATTCAACAGGATAAATACAAAAATTTTCCCCAACATGTTGTATCCGTTTGGGCAGGGTTATAATACGTATTTAATAGTTATTTGTACTCTCCGTTGTTTTTTTTTTCAATGATATGAATTCGCAAAATTCAACTATTCATTGTTCGATATACAGCCATTCAGCTTTCACATCGAATGCTTCTTTTTCTTTCGATATTGATTGATAAACACAGCGAAAATATCCACTTAGGGGACTCTATTGTTTACTACCATCGACGACCATTGGTATTAATTTTCTTTCGTTTAGTCAAATTAGCTTTATTCACATTCGCAGACTCAGTTTGCATAATTGCATCTCGTGTTTGTATAAATTTACCACATATCGAGAACTGATATTCCCATGATGTCGAGCCATAGCTATAGCATAGTTGCTTTTCCAGACATCTCGAGGCATGCAACAAAAACCCCGACATTATTTATGCTATATACTTTTAAACCCACATAAAACAAACAATTTTTCCTTCACAACTTTCCAGTCAAAAGTTTCATTCGCTCCTGTGTACGACGAAAATCGACAAATTTTTCCTTGACAAGAAGCTTTGCTCAAAAGGCAGATATAGCAGCTGTTTGCTACCAGGGCGCGGTACGATCGTCCGGGAAAACGTGTACGTCGTGCGCTCGGGCAACTGAACTTGTTAAGACAAACTGTTTAAGGAATATTGCTCGTTTGTGTGGGGCTTTATCCTCATATGTCGCCGACAGTCCGGCAATGCTCCTGTGACTTTAGTTTTTGTCATCAAGGGAAGAAATAAGTTTCACCAGACAAAAGATTTTGCTCGCTAGCAAGCGCGAAGAATGGACGTCGTCGTCCATCGTCAGCGATATAGTGTCTACGAAGCGTTGTAATGTTAAAGCGTTGTACTTAGGGTGCGTTTACACTAGACCGGTTCCGGGCAGTTAGGACATCGCATTCACCAATTCAAAGACGCGTTTAGAGGTTATAACCTCTTTAATAGAGCAGAACTGAACGAATACTTCTAACACAAGAACTTTCAAGAGTAAGCACGCACGAAGAATGTTTGAATACGGTGTCGTTACTATAAGGAATCGGTGTCGTGCAAACGTAGCCTCAAAGTTAATGAATAACAATATCCCTCCATGGTCTAGGTAAAATTTTAACCTGGGACAACAAATGTGTGGAATATTGTCACGAAGGAACGTACTATGAGCAGACTACCAAGACTTGCGCTTCATGCGACCTTACGAAGTGCAAGGCATGTCATGATAATCCAGGAATTTGCACTTTGTGCGCAGACGGACAGTACATTGGCAACTATCGTGGAGGCGGCTGCATAAAGTCATGTGCTCCTCACGGGTACAAGAAATCAGGTGCAGACTATGTAAGGCTAGACACGGTTTACCCTGGAAAAGGTGTTGTGGAAATCTTCCGTAATGGAAATTGGCATAGTGTCTGTGGTAAGGATTGGGACATGCATGGTGCTCTTGTCGTATGTAAGCATCTTGGCTTTGGTGATCCTGTAGAAACCTCTCTAGAGTATGAGTCGCATACGTCATCTTATCGACCCACTATTACAGTAAATTGCACTGGGAACGAAAGAGATTTGACGGAGTGTCAGACTAGCGGTATGTACCACAATAACCATGGAGATATGGTTTTGAATTTCTTGCTCGGTTTGTCTATATTTTTGCAAACTTGTGCACCGGTGTGAAGAGATAATCATTGGAACTATGGTTTGAAGTCTCTGCTCTGTCTTCTTCCAAACTTTTCAGTGCGTGGCGCAGTAATTACACTGATTAGTGGTATAGCTTTGAGTCATTTCTCAATCTTTTTGTTTATGATTTTGTAAACTTGTGCGCGGCGAAAACACTGCTAGCATCGGCGAAAGTAACCCTTTTTGTTGGGGGAGGGGTGTCCGATGGAAAAGCCCTGTCAATACATATGACATCCTGAAGATGTATGCACCGCAAATTCCTAGCGTACTTTTGCATGCACTCTTCTACTTCTACTGTCGTTGTATTTCTCCTTAAAGAAGACACGTAAATCTAGATCATATATCAAAAATCAAGTATTCAATTTCATTGGAAATTTATGCATCCTAGCATTAGGTAACATGTCCAGCACAATGTCTAAACGAATGTTGTCAGTTATGTCTTGTTCACAAGCAAGAACGAGTAAGTCATTCAAGCGTGTTTTTCTCATGCTAGATCGAAGGCAGTTCTTTACTATCTTGAGCTTTCTGAAAGTTAGCTCACCTTTTGCAGCGGAAACTGGTGCGGTATTTCTAAATGACGAGTGGAAGAGTTTCATGTCTTTGCATAAAAGTTATTGAATCATATATAAAGAGCTATGAAGGAAAAAGTATTTATCACAATTTTGTTGCCCTGCAGGATTCTTTGATTGCCCTGAAAATCGATGTTTTTTTCAATATTGGGGGGGTGTCACATTCCCCCATACCCCCCTTAAGTTTCGCCCCTGATTGCTGCCGCTGATGTGGAAACTGGACCGCAGTCTTTGTTCTTCTTTTCGTCCATATTTGTACATACCGTGCACAATTCATACAACAATTGACCAATGCACTAACACATGATAATGGGCGATAGCCATTTAATAAACTTGGTTTCCTTTATTTTTAGTCGAGCCTTGTCCAACTTATAACTTCGCTGAAGTGAAATGCTCACGAGAAACTCCAAAGAATGTATGTGTGAGCGATTGCGGTCCAGGATTTTACCTGAACCCGGAGAAGTATGAGTGTAAGCCATGTTCAAGTAACTGCACAACATGCTTTGGCAGTGCAAATCATTGTACTTCATGTAATCTAGAAACGAAAGTCTTACATGGTTCAGAGTGTCTGGACCAGTGTCCTGATGGTTATTTCGCGCTCTTAAATCACTCAAACGAAAACAGATGTGAACGTTGTAGTGCTCTTTGCAAGACTTGCCTTGATGGTCCGACGAATGATCGTTGTTCGTCCTGTAACATGCCGTACTTCTTACGTAAGTTTTCCTTGCGCATGTCTTCCTTACAATATTTCATTACTATAATTATATATCTATTGTACATTTATTACAGCAATCGAGTTCTTTATTTTCCCAGACTACTTGTCCCAGTCCACCGTGTGTCAGCTCTCGTTGTAGGAGGAAACTGAAGTACCTGAAGAAAACCTACAATTTTCGCCAGAGCGGTTCACAGACCCTTTTCACATGGGGGAGACAAGTCGTTCGCTGAGAATCAAGCGGACAACCCCATTTGCGAAACGCGCTTACCCAAGCGACTGCGCCACTGAAGGGCCCCTCTCATGTTACAATCGCAGGATAACATTGTTTTGAGTTAAGGTTACTAAAACGGTTAAGAACAAAGGAGCCTACTTTGTGACTGTGACCTTACGAAAACGTAACGTATCGCCTATTTTGGTATTTATGAGTTTTACTTCTATTTGTTACGAAGCAAAACAAAACAACCCTAATCTCCCTCAAAAATACCCCATGAAAAGAAACAAACACTGTTCAGAAGAAGAAGGAAGGAAGTGAAGAGTGGGTGGACAAAAAAGTGCCCCCTGTTGGCCCCATCAAGAAACAGTGTTTTTTTGCGTACAAAATTCTGGAGATTCAAGACTAATCCAGAAACAGCCTTGCCACTAACCAGATATTTCAAATTGCACTCCATCTGCTTAGTGTTATGACTGTGTTTGAAATGTTGTAAAATTTTAAGAATGATGGAGACAAAAAAACCTTGTTTTTTGATCGGGGGCCACTTGTTTTGTCCACCCACAGTACACTCAGCAAGCAGATGAAAAGAAACGGAACTTGGCAAAATGCAAAATGAGAATATATTGACAAAACAAGGACATAGAGCAAAAAGACAAAAAATGAAATGATATTTTATGATCTTCAGGTGGAGTTTCTTGCGTAAAGGAATGTTTCCCCGATTTCAGTCTGCTGGATTTAATGGAGGAAGAAAAACCTTCGCCCGTACTTCGAACTAAACCAGATCCTAATGGTGTGGGATTCGCTGTCGAACTTTTTCACAATAATGTCTGGGGTGTCTTGTGTAATGATAATAATTTCATAGCAGAGCTCGTATGTCACGAACTCGGTTTTCAGGACGGGAAGATGATTGATTACAAATCCATTTATAGTAAGTTAAATGCGTAATAAATTTCTTTGAACAGTTCCCATGTGAATAAAATCGTCTGTCGTTTGACAGAGCGTAAAGGCAAAGTAGACGCATTGCCACCCAATGGATTAGCGAAGGAACGTATCACTCTTCGAATAACATTGTCTTATTAAGACGTGTTGACACGCATTGAATAGTTAAAATGCTTATTCGGCAATGGCGAACTAATTTTCCTTATATGGTTGTCTTAGTTCTCGAGATACTTCGTTCAAAAGCAGTTTGCCCTGGGCATGCTTTCTTTGATAAATTTAGATCTCATTGAATGGACAACCTAATTGCATTAGCGACCTTTAGAAAACATGACGGCTTCCGCGAAACGGCTTTCGTTACGTCAGGCGGACCGGTAATAAGTAGTGCGCATTCCTACTTTGTTGACAAGGTGGTTTGCCTGAGTTTACCGTCGTCTAGAAAACGCCGATGTGTTTGCCGGGAGGAAATATCGATACCAACGTTAAGATGAAAGGAAAACGAGCGTAAGTGTTTCTACGATGTGTATAGTTTATGTGTATAGTCTATTCATTCATACTATTTGCTCTAACATACCAGAACTTTACGTTTTTACACAACAAATTTTTACGGCGATGTTTTCCCGCCAAAAACATGTATGCAGCTAAAAGCCGTCTCTACATGAAAGCCGTCGCCGATCTCGCTAAAGGATGCAATTAAAGCTGACGAACGCCGTCCTCGCCCCAGTCTCTGGTGCAGTAAACGCCGTCGTGTATGAATGCCGTCATGTTTTCTAAAGGTCGCTATTATAGCATCGACGACGGCTCGAAATTTCGCTAATAAGTAGAAAAAAAGCTTCTTCGTTATCGTATCATTGGTCTAGAGCACATCACATAAGTTTGATAAGATCGAGCTGTTTTCTTCGCAAAATAGATATAATAACTTCTTTTATGATTCAGTCGGTGTGTTGTTGCGTGTACCGTGAACTGTCTATATCATGCAGCCCTTCAATAATTATTAATCAAGAAAAGAAGGCAAAAAGCAAAAAAACGATTTGTCCAATCATAAAAGAAGTAAGATAAAGCCCTCGTTCTCAGGCTTTATCTGCTTACGTACACCATCACATGAACGTGCAACCTTTAGCTCGACTTTTGTTAAAATGTTTTTTGCAATGTTTAAAAGATATCTGATTCAGGGCCACCCAGGGCCATCCGATATCTCGGCAAGGAGGGCTAGAATTTTCCCATATAAACGCACCAAGGAGGGCTAGCCCTCCTAGTAGGGCTGAGAATTTAACAAATACGCATGTGCAATTTGCGGGTGATCAATCTCAGCCCTAAATGTAGAGCCAGAATTTTCCATGTGAACAGAGATAAAAAAAACAGCCCTAGAGGAAGGGCTAGCCCTCCCTGTAGGGCTCATGTAAACAGCCATTAAAAGATAATGCGAGTTCGTTGAACTTTATTGAGGTTACAGATGTAGCTATACATGTGACCGAAATGCTGCGCAGTCAGTGTAACTTTCCCTCATTAATAATTCTTCATGATGTCACAAGAGTAAACACATAATTATTCTGTTCAGCTGGAAAGTTTCAATTTCGTTGTTCAAAGATGCATAACGATTATTTCTATTTTGAACTTATTTGTGAATGAACGCTTCGTTAATTTTGTGGATAAACAATTTATTTTCTACTTTAAGACGCTCTAAATATAGACGGAGTTATTCGATCCACCGCAAGAGTGATTGTCGGTATACGTTTACAATCATCACGATATCAGATAGTTAAGAAAATGCTAAATTACTAAAAGACACGCTGTCATGCACCCTCGCAACACACCTACTGCTACGAAATATTCATGTATTAAAACATAAGTTAATAAAGTACTGTAAACAGTATTAGGATAAACAAACTTAAAGCTGTGTACTTTCTTATTATGCTTGAAGTAAGCTCGTTAAACCATTAACTTAAATTCGTCCAATAGGAAAAATTCCTTATTCTTACCAGTAAGACCTTAGCATTTCAAAAGTAAAACTGGCCCGTTCGCCCGATGAGCTGTACGCCCTAAAAGTCATTCACCGAAACAGATAAATTAGCATGAAGACATAAAAAATTATACATACGCTATAGCACTTATTCACCGTGTAAGTTAAACCTATTAAACGCGCTTCGTCCGACCGGCCCCGTAAAAGTTTTATGCCACAGTTAGTGAACAAGTTTCGTTTACGCTGTACCGGATTCGTATTGTTACGACGTCGAATTCAACCGTTTTCTGGCCATGATTACTTTGAAGCTTTTTAATCTCGCAGTTTTCATTTAATTCTGTTGTACTATGATGGTTTCAAGCACTAAACTTGTCTGTGAATGAGTTAACTTGATACTGTTCCTCCTGCGAATCCGGGTGCAATGAAAGCGTGGCCTAATGGACCACTTTACTGCTGCTAAGCATGACAGTAAGGAGCTGTTTTTACTGGGAACTCGAAGATCATAAAGGGTTGGTACATTTTAGTTAAACACAGATTTTTGACCATTTCTTGCATAAATCTGTGTAATTTATTCAGGGAAGTACAGTAAGGAAGGGTTTCGCTACTCACAAAAGAATTTTCTAGAAAGTTGAAAGCGTAATGAGCAGGAAATTGCTCTGAAAGGCGACGCTTTTAAAACTTCGTGAAAACAAATTTATCCACTCCTACATCGTCCATTTCATTTTGAAACAATGTGCAGCCGCCTACCGTCATCCCTAGCGAGCATTAAGTTGGAAAATCCTTCCTCTGACCTATAACGTATAAAAGGTCATTCTCTTGTTTTGTATCCTAGGCCTTCGTCAATCTGATCCCAAGTGGTACGTGAGATGTGTAGGTGAGCACCAGAAGTCCCTCAAAGAATGTACAATATCCCCGTATTCTTGGTGCTATGAACAACCTGTCTTTAAATGTTCCAAGAAATTTGACAAAAGAGTCTGCCGTAAAGAGCGAGATATACCGTGCTACAGGGAAGCATGTTTTGACAGCGTGCCTTGCGTTGGCGGTGATGGGAAAAAAATACAGAAAGGGCATTCTTATTGTACACATTGTCCGAAAGGATTTTATGGTGATGGCACTAATTGTACTGGTAAGTTTCGTTTCAAAAGAGGATTTATTAGCATACAATAATACACAACATGAAAGTTTTTATGTGTATCATTGGTACTTGGTAACTCGAACAACTTTGTTTTGTTCTAGCTTACTAGGTGAATAAAAAATTCGAAATTTTCGGAACGGTTCTCATTACTGTGTTCCAAATGACTTATTTAATATGTGTGGATTGTTCAGAAATTTAAAAAGTAGTAGTTACACAAAAGTAATTTCGAAATTGATAGAAAAGAGGTATAATGAAAATGCAATCGAGCTTTGATAGCCTGCTGTGTGCTAAATGCTGAATTTCACGGTCTTGCTTTGCATAGAACAAAAGAAGAATTCTGTAGCTTTCGAAGAAGAATGTTTCTTTCATGATATTACAGCAAGAAATAAACAAGTGTACTCGTCTGTCAAAATATGTCGATCGAATCGTCTTTCTTCCATTATTAAACTCATTGTATGCTGGAAGGACATCATAATTTGTGTTTTTTACGCTATGCAGGAAAACCCAACTGCAAGTGCGCATGGCAAATCCTTCAAACACAGCTAATGAAAAATATACAGAGACAGCGATTTGGAACTGATTTTCTTTCTTTATGAGCTAAACTATATTTAGGTCTACGAATTTGACTAGACGTTAATTTTTATTGTTTGCATCACCCGATGTATATCACGGTCATTCGTGGGGTGAATATTGCACTGTATTGCACTGCAGTAGAGTACAATACAGTACTTTAAGTCTGCATTAAAACTTTTCTTCCCTGAAGCTTTTGAGTGAAAGGTTTAGTTACAGAAGCGAACGAAAAGACCAGCCGTTTTTACTTCCGCCCGCGCTTTTCACCACACGCCTGTCTTTTCTCGAGCTGCAGTTTTCCTTTCGCGGTTTTTTTTTCTTTGAGAGAAAGGCTATTTTCCATTGCAGAAGCGCACCAGACGTATTTAAACCCAAGGTTTAAGCCCACACAGTTCAAACGCGATTCAACAACACGGAGCAAATTTTTCAATTTCCAGTTACGTTTAACGTTAATTCTATTCCTATATTGCTAGTACTCGGATGGGCTTTAAACAATTTCAGCTGTTTGGTCTGCGTATCTCATAAATTCTCTTCCGCTGAGGTTTGTATTTAGTTTTAAAAACTGCAAAATTCGCACCGATCTGTGTGGGTCTTAAAGCCATTTTCCATCACGGTCGTTTTGCCCGCGCGGGCGGAGTGCACAGCTTTTAGCATGCTCTGTCGTTTTCTGTCGACGCTTGGTCTCGCATGCACGCCAGGGGTCGGTTGTTCGAAAGGTGGATAGCGCTATCCACTGGATAGTGTTTTTTTCCTGCCCTCCTGAAATTTTACATTGATCGTTATAACATAAAATTACGACTGCGTATCAATAAATTAATCTCTAATATTCATATCGTTGACCAAATTGGAAGTTTCGACATTTTTTGTCTAATTTTATCATCGTTGAAAAACTCACTATCCAATAAATAGCGTTATCCACTTTTCGAACAACTGGCCCCAGGAAAGTTAAAAGTAATCAACTTTCTCTGCGTGTACGCGAGATCAAGAGCGGACAATCAACAACTGAGCATATGGTGCATGGTTTCAACGTCCACTTTGCCCGTGCGGGTAAGGCGGTTGCAATGGAAGAGGACCTTAAAGCTTCCAAGTCGAAAGCTGAAGCTGAGGCAGACTTGGTTTAAGTCTACACAGCACAGCACAGCATGGTATATATTTAATGTACGTTAACTATCTTCTTGTCTTTTCAGCTCTCGCCAAAGTTCCCCCCGTGTTGTCAACTAGTTTTTATGATGATCCATCGTATGCTGTGGCCGAGTTAGGCCAGCGTCATTATTTACATTGCTCCGGCCAAGCTGGTAGCCTCGCTTTGTCCTCTAATCGATATAGTTGGTACAAAAACGGCAAATTAATTAATCTTCCTCGAATGTGGAGAAGTCGCGTTTTTATCCGCTCCGTGCATTACCAAGATGCTGGTGAATATACTTGTATACTTCGTACCTCCGCTGGCTCAGTTTCAAAAACATACAATCTCACTGTTGTAGGTAAGTTATAAGTATTTTAAGGAAGAATAGTTTTTTAACTTGCATGGAATATTAATATGATGTAGGTTTGATGATAAGTTTGTGGCTCAGAACAGGAGCAGCTGTTTAAAGTGCGCCTACATTTTGACATTCTGTAATGCCAGCCAGGGTCGGTTGTTAGAAGGTGGCTATTGGATAGTGAAGTTTCTACGTTCATAAAATTGGACAAAAGATGCCGAAAGATGCCTTCCATTTTGGTCAACGATATAAATATTAGGGACTTTAATCTGTTGATATCATTCGTAATTTTATGTTATAACTATCCATCTTTCGAACAACCGGCCCCAGGTGATCTAAAATCGTGGAAAAAGACTGTGACCACTGTTCTCTACCAACTGAGCTAAGCTCAAACTTCTTTTATATCCCCACTGTAGCAGGGGTTATGCCTGTAACGGTAATTTGAAGATTGAGCTCGTTTGGAAGAAAAGTTGAGCAATAGTTGTTGGTATTGTTGGTATAGTGGTTACTGGTGTCGTTTAGATACATTAATATCCTCTTTGAGCCTGTTTTCCACAAGGTGGGATTTTCTGCGCAGAAAATAAATCTACCAAAGTGACTGCATGGCTAGCTGCGAAGCGAACCAATCACGGTGCTAGACTTATTTTCCGCACGGGAAATTTCTAACCGAGCGCAAGGTCTTTACAAAGAAATATCGGACCGAGGTCTCTTTGGTTCTGACTGTGCCCTTAAAACGAGGTTTGTACCACAAAGACCGATGTCTGATATTTCTCTTTTATGATAGGCCAATTTCTGTGACCAATTATCGTTTAATTTCGTTGTCCCCCCTTACATAAAAACACGATAGAAAATTTAGATAAATTTTAGAAAGACCAAATTCATTTATTTCACCTTCACAAACCCGCAGTTTTTGAGTCTTCTTCGAAAATTCAAGGAAGTTACATATTTCGCAATCGATCGGCGCCCTTTTGATTCAGCAAATCCGTGGAACTCGTGTACTAAAAGACGTGTTTAGTAGATTCAGCAGTTTTGCGTAGACATTTACATGAAGTTTCTGTCATCCTCTGGGTAGGCAAGCTTCAACGAAGCAGCTTTGAGGCAATTTAACGAGGATTCGATCAAATTTTCACAGTTCGATTAAACCAAATTAATTATAGCATATTTAAAAATTAGTCAGCAAAAATTCGGACTGTTTGTGAATGTTTATAGCACACTGCTCTTGGAATTTACAAAAGTTAGAATAACTTTATTTAAATACTCAAAATAATCCACGAGTGTTTTGTTTCTAGTCAAAGTTATATAGAATATGAATTGTTTAACTATACATACATGTGGGTTTTCTCAGATAAAGTATTTACAACGTCTCAGATTGTTTTGTATTGTCTCAAGTTGTTCTCTTGCCATTATGGGATTTTATTTTAGATTTCCAACGCTTTATCTTGCCATCGATCCACCTAACTGAGTTGGCACTAAAACTCCGAAAAATACATGGCAAAAACGCGGAACGTCTTTTCCTGCCATGCTGCGCAGCTACACTTTTGAAGGTGTAAGCAGATATTTCTTTCTTTCATATGCTTAGGAAATTCGTCTATTTTTCCATTGTGCACGTACTTCACAGTTTATGCAACCTAACAAAACCATATAACTTGGCAGAAAACTATGTCTGGATTTTTATGAACAAAGAAAGAATACATGGTTATAGTAATTTCACTTTTTATTCTATATCTTCTGTATAGCTTAAACTGGCATTGCCCTGCTTTATAAGCTAAAATTACTAGTTAGTACCATAGTACAGGAATAGCCAATGCATTGTCTACCGTAAAACAACCTTAGTATCTTCCAAATATCAAGGTATATTTATTACAGATATTTCGAGCGAGGCTTTAAGACTATTGGATTGCTAATTAGCTATACCGGCTCAAAAATTTTTGTATATACAATAATAAAAATGTCAAGCTTAGCTTTTTCAATCGGACAAGTTGTCCAGATGACCCTAACCGTGATTGGGCCAGGCCATAACTGCTCTTATAATCGTCATCATCTGTATAGCTGCTGCATTCTAGCAATCACAACACGAATGTCGTTGCGCTTCAAGTGGGCCTTTTTGCATGATCAAGCATCCAGTCTGGCAATTTCACTTAACACACTCAATTAAAGATTGCGGCGCGGGTGGTCGTGTCATCAATTTTATCTCTAGTTCTTCATCCTCAAGCATCCATCGATAGCAAACCTGCATGTTTATGGAAAATCGACTTTTGCATTTAAACGCTGGTATCATGATGCTTCGTGAAAGTTTACTCTATAAATATGTTGGACAAACCTGTCGCATGCATGTTCCACGCAAGATGTCGTCTGTCTCCTTGGGTTAACTTTGATGACTCGCCCACCCGCTCTGCAAGTTTTGATTATAAGAATGCAGCGGCTGCAGATGATGATGGCAATGAGAGCAGCTATGGCCTGTCCCAACCAGATGACGATCACGAGCATAGAGGATCTCATCTGGATTTCGGGGACAATGACGCGACAAGTTGTGGTATTACCTGTTCGATTGAAAGAGCTAAGCTTAACATTTTCATCCTTACACGTGCAACATTTTAGGGCCTGTATAGCTAGTTAGCAGTCCAAGAGTCGTAGACCTTGGCTCGAAATATCGGAGATTTTATTGTATTATAAATGTACATCGATATTTGACAGATGTTGATATTGCTTTTAGATCGACAATATACGTTATTTTTCCTGTACTACGGTTTTGACAAGTAAATTTAGTTTATAAAGTAGAGCTACGCCAGTTTACACAGTAGAAATGATGTAGCATAGACAGTGAAAGTACTATATATATAATCATGTGTTGTATCTTTTTTCGTAAAAATCCACGCTTAATTTTCTGCCAAGTAATGTGGTTTGTTTAAGTTGAACAGGGAAAGACGTGCACTATGTAAAAATATAAAAATTCCCAAAGTACATTTATGAGAACTTCTGACTCTCTCTCTCTAAGAGAAAGAAATTTCTGCTTTTAACTTTCAAAAGCGTTGCTGCAGCATGGGAGGGAAAACTCGTTCCACATTTTTTCCAAGAGGTTTTCGTGGTTTTCGTGTCCGGCTTAGTTTTGTGGATCGATAAGATAAAGTATTGGCAATGTCGAACAAAGTCCTAATGGCAGCAAACAACGTGAAATAGTACAACAATATGAGAAGTGGAAAATACTTTTCTTGAGAAAACGCTTAGTACTAGCTATATGCTGATATTCTATGTAACTTTGACTAGAAACTAAACGCTCGTGGACGATTTTGATTTATTTAAGTAAAGTTATTCTAACTTTTGTAAATTCCGAGAGAAGCGTGTTATAAAAAGCGAGTCATTTACTTGTGCGTTTGAATACAATGCTTGAAAATGTTTGGATCTTAAATATTTTAAAAGAATTTTTGTTTTATTTCAACACAAAGGAGAGCAATAATGTTGGTGGCGACCTCGTAAATGCGATTTGTCGACGCGACTTTTTTTGCTGTAGTGATGGCCATTAGCAAGTGTAGCAAACCAAATTATTGTGTTACTCTATGTTGATTGTTCCCAAGTCATGAAATATGAAACCAAGCCACGTGAGCTCAACGATCGAAATAATGTTCAAGTATTATTAGGACTCTGCCAACATTAGAAACAGCCTCTACTATTTTTGAAGCAATTTTATAAATCGCGTCTTTATTCTAGTGCTAGTGCTACAAAGCGCGACTTGATTTTTCAGGACTTTTGTCGTAAACAAGGTGAACTTTGTAACAAAGTTCAGCTTGTTTACGTCTGTATCCGAGACAAATCACATGTTTATTGTTCCGAAAGTCAAGAAAAGTTTCTCTGCGTGAGATTCGTGATGTAACATGCCGTAACAACACAAATGACGTATTGTTTATGTCTGGTGATTTTGTATTTAAAATGAAAAGTGCTTATTTCATCTTGCTTTTTTCGTACTCTTCTATTGTGCTAGTGAAAATGAAACAAAAAACAGTAGAATTTCAGATAACTGACAAGTTAAATAAGCATGGGTAAAAGAAAAGGAAAAAATTCGACGTCACAACGTAGAACAAAATTTTGGAATTATCCAATGTTGATAATGTTTCATTTAAATGTATTCCAATCTACTTCTCTACCTTGCCTGAAAACTAGCACATCGGTGAAGTTCATTGATCATATTGTGTCGTAATTGAAGCCCGAAGCTCTCCCTATGTTTTGGGCATATTTTTGGGCATATTTTAGTCAAGACCTGTTTTTATATCTTATATCAATGAAGGACAAAGCAATAATGAGATTAGTAGCGAAATTCTGTTACGATATACTAGCAGGTTTTGATAAATTGGTACAATAACGTTGTATCATCAAAGTCCATGCGTCATTGCGGTTTATTACTAGTGTTATACTAATGTTACGCTATGTTTTAATGTAGTTTAATGTAGCCAGATGTATCAGTTATGATATAATGAAGATCAAATATTGTTGTTGTATACCTACTTTCCAGAAGTTTAGATTGCTGTCTATTATCACCTGTTATTATGCTCCCCTACTTCTTCTCATTGGCAAAGTAGCTACGTCATTGTAACTTAAGTTCTGAAGTCTCTGTCCCTACATCCCTTGTCTTTAATAGTAGGTAATCGTTCGATGCCTTTAGAACATAGCTACAATTCAAGGAATGAGCAAGGTTATATACCGCTAATTAGGACTGAACGTTTTAAAAAGTATGTAACTTATAAATATTTTTAGTTGTATATATTTTATGGAAAGTAGTTATTTATATATGTACCGTACAATCCAGGCTTTCTGCAAAAACGGGTTTAATAAACAAATTGAAAAAAAAAGAAAAAAGTCGCTTAATTAACCAAATTTCGCTAGCCATTTGTACGCTTTGCGTACCTATATTTTTCGTTTTTAATGGGGTGTAACAATGCTGAACAACAGTGTCAAAAAGCGTGATCAATAGGGTGCAGCACAACGTTGTTGCATGACTT
Source organism: Phenganax subtilis (assembly GCA_025434845.1). Lineage (NCBI taxonomy): Eukaryota > Metazoa > Cnidaria > Anthozoa > Malacalcyonacea > Clavulariidae > Phenganax > Phenganax subtilis. Next base: position 16,397 of record JAOBYK010671998.1, read on the forward strand.
GCATCCCTTCTTATCAACATTGCAAGAACATGATGATTTTTACGCTTGTACCCCCAAAGGTTCTTTGTTAAAGCTTGCTTCCACAGCGGATGGAGGAAATTTTATTCAAAGATCAGTGTAAAACTGCTGAGTCTGCTGTATATGTTGTATATTAGGCCAAATATCCTCGATTTTCTGAACCAAAATGGTGCCGATCGATTGCGAAGTATGTAAATTCGTTGAATTTTCGAAGAAGACATACTCAAAAATTGCACGTTTGTGAAGGTGAAAACAAATGAATTTGGACTTTCTACGATTTATCCTATTTGTCTATCGTGTTTTAAAGTAGTGCCCGAAGGGGGGCAACGACAATAGTTTTTTAAGCGTCTTTTGGTGCCAGAGAATACGGTCTATAAGACCAAACAAGCGAGGTTAACAAAAAGTTTATTATATGGCATTTCGCATTTCTACTCGAAAAAAGCAAGAAACGGGTCATTCGAAATCCATATTAGTAGCGTGGTACACATTTTGTCAAAGGAAACAAAAATTACCAGTACAGCTACTGCATCCTTTTCACTTAAACCAATTTACAAAACTTATCAATGGTAAATAGTGTAATTTTCAACTTTTTTCAGTAATGCTTGGTTTTTATTTTAAGAAATTTGTTTGTTCTCTTTTTGCTTTTTTTGCCAAAAATGCTTCTAAGCCAATGTCAGCGCGATATTTCACGGTAAAATATTATGGTGAAGTATTTAACCGAGTTTTTGCCCTATTTGACCTCACGATAACGAGGTCTATACGGCAAGGCCGTATTGAACTCGGCAAGTTCTAATAACTTTGTGTACAACATTTTCGGTGGGGTGCAGCACAGAATTGTTTTATCCTGTTATATCACCGGGAACAATTTGGGAGTTTTTACCCGTGCACAGGATCAGCTGCTGCGAGCTAATCACAAATTTGTTAATTTACTCATGCAGTCGTATGACGGTACGTGCTGGTGCACTGCTTTGACCATGTGTTAATTAATTGAATTTTGTAAATACCGATATTTTCCCTAGGCAAACCTGTGATAATGAGAGCCGATAGTGTAGATATTGTTGATGGTCAGTCAGCGATGCTCACTTGTGATGTCCTGGCTAATCCCCCTGCTGAGGTCACCTGGTCATTTAATAACGTCACGTTTGATGGAAACAGCACTCGTGGTGGTGATGGGCCCCGGATATTAGCTAATTATTCGCTGTTTATACCTCGACCACTCCTTGCAGACGCTGGAAACTATTCTTGTTTTGCTAACAACACCCTTGGTAGTACTACGGAAGTAGTTAGACTGCGTATCGCAGGTTAGTATACTTCCACCATTAACGTATTATTTTTTTCTTTGAAATTAGCTTATTGTTTTTCAACTTTCACCGTAAACTTCTGAGCGTAACTCTATTATTTCACTAATTGCCATCACATTCCAACTTTTATAGGTCCTCCCCCAAAATTTAATCCACCTTTGCATGTGTACAAGAAAACAACTCGGGAGTTTACCAAGCAACATATGTTTTATGTTGTATTTATAAACGTTATCTTTTGCAAAACATTGTAATGAGCGCTTTCTGATACACCCAGACTGTTTTTTACTTTTGTTATCTGTTTGTACAATTATTGAGCGAGGTCTATCCGTAGTGAATTGAAATACGTGGTCTGGAAAATCAAGCAAAGTTACTAGCGATTTTGCAATGAACCAGGGTACTGGGGCAAGTCCTGAACTGCAATGTATTTATGGATTATTTGGAGGAACAAAAGTAAAAATTTAAAATAAAAAGAAATAAATATTTATATTTAGCTATTGAAATCTCTTGTCGCTCGCGCAGTTCCTCAATGTCAACCTTACCCAAGCAATTTTCCCGCCAAACAATGGATGCATTGCGGTTCACGACTAGATCAAGTATCCTTGCTCGATTTGGACAAGGCTAATTGTCTTATCTTCTTGTTCAGTTCATGCCTTCTCATGATCACTGAACGCTTTCTGTTTTGTGCATGACCCAACGTCGTCCAGTAGAAGCATCGTCCATTAAAAACTATGACTGACTATTTGAGCGATAACATAAAAAAGGTGCGAAGAACAGCTATGAGAATAATTGTACCATCATTAACTTACAGCGCAGCTCGGGAGCTATTGAATATTCCTCTATTAATAACACTCCGTGAAATTTTATGTGATCGATTCTTTCTTAGAAAAGAGAACCTCGATATCTGGACGAATTTCTGCCAAACAAATCGTCCTTAGCTTATGAAACAAGGAGACAATGTAAATACCAGAACCTTTATTGTAGAACAGAATGATTTAGAAAATCTGTTTTACCACAAATTATTTCTAGGCATAATGGTATATAGTATAATTTTGTCGATAACTTCCATTTATAGAATAGTTTTTATTGTTGTAATGTTCATTCACTGATGTAATTTAACCTTTGGTTACAAGTCGGTTGATATTCTCATTAAATCGTCATTAAATCCAAAACCAGTTGATGAAGATAAAAGTCAAAAAATCGCGTCGCATTCCCAAATCGCATCCGGTATGTTTAGACCATAAATGCTTGAAATTGAAGTCGTAAACATGCACGTAGTAGCAAATAATAAATAAACTTCAGTTACGATCTTTGGTAAAAAAATACAGTGGTAGTACAATTTGCTACAACATCTAGACGTAGTGTCAACCTCTGTCTCTAATCTTTTAGATGAGCTTCGTTTTCAACGCAAGGCTCTTGATCGCGTGGTGAAGCGAGGAGAAACAGTGGATTTAACGTGTGTTCCGCTAGAAACAGCAAGAAAGTTCGTGGTGAAATGGCGTCGAAATGGTAAAACGCTTGAGACAGACTATAAATATGAAGTAGAAAACGGGAGATTGACAATAAGGAGTGTTTCATCAGAGGACTGTGGCGAGTATTATTGCGTAGCAAGAGATGGGGTCTCAATCTTAACTTCAGTTGGAACTTTGGCCATCAAAGATGGTAAGGTGACTAGGTAGATGACTAAATGAGCTAAATGATTTGCACGAAAGTCTTAATATGGTTTAAGCATTTAAAGAACCAATGGATACAATCACAACTCTTCTTTGAATGGCTCAAAGATTATTAGTCAAGCAGATAGAGGGGCAAAACTTACCATATCTTGGGACAATTCCATTTTGGTTTAGAATTTTTCGTTGAAGGCTGCTGATAACATTCTTGCATGTTGGAGGGGCTCAAATTTCTTGAGGACTTCTGCCAACACGTTTTTGCTAAATTCTTCTATTAAATTCTATTACAGCATGAAAATATGAAAGTTTGGATTAAATGGCCAAAAAAATTGCTTGCATCATCAGAAAGCTTACCATAAAGTCCATAGAAGACATTTGAACAGTTTTTTAATCTTTTAAAACAGTTTGGAGTTATTGGTTGTTGAAATGTAAAAATTAGGCCAAAATTTTGCAAAAGGAACTGGGAAATACATTAAAACAGCTTTTAACTTCTTTTAACTAGAAAACCATTTTATAAATCAAAAAACCGTTTTAATATCTTCTATGCACTTTTTTGTAAGCTTTCCGATGATGTTGGTCATTCTTGTTGTTTTTGAATTTAAAATTTCATGTTTTTTCGCTGTAATAGAATTTAATAGAACAATCTAATAAAAACGTGTTGGGAGGACCCCACAAGAAATTTTAAAGTGGCCAACATTCAGAAATGTACTTAGTAACCTTCAATTTACATGATTAAGGCACAATAAAATTGTCCCTCGATATGGTAAGTGTTTCCCTATTTTGGTACCTCTATCTGCCTGACTATATGAATATTAGAGCACTTTTAAATCATGAACAATGAAGTATTTGCATGAGAAGGTAGTAGAAGACATGCAATTCTTCTTTGAATTAGCCTTGTGCTTATTAACACTTTTTAAATGCGACGTACCGAGGCTGAAACTTAGTAGATTGCAGAAATTTTTGTTATTACTTTATAATATTGTTTGATATAGCTCTGTGGTCTGAACAGTATGCTTAGCAGCGTATCAGAGGATGTCGTCTTGATATTGTAGCAAGTAGAAATCCGTTAAAAAATCGATGTAGATTTTCTTTACGTAATCAGTCCCATGTTAGATAAGTTTGACTACGGTAAAACGTATGAGAATGCATTTTCCTTGTTTCCATCACTGAACTATGTAACGTGGAAAGTCAACTTCAGATCAGAAAGTGAAGCAACTTGGGCGTCAATCTCAGACCTTCAAACGCGCGGTCAACCCTAAAAAAGGCAAGAAGTGGGACACTGTCTGGCTATATATGTCCGGTTTTGGCAGGCTTCTTTTCTACTTTAGCCGATGTAATATTTATGATGTTGATTCAAGCGATATTGATGATTGTATTAACATGATTTCATTAAAATATATCAAATTTTTATGATCATGAAATTTTAACAGTAAAGTAAGAAAACAAGAGCAGTCACTGAAAGTGTCTATTTGTTATAAATAGCCTTGTATTGATCACATTTTGTATCAAAAGTAATTCATCCATACTTTCCTGTTGCTGGAATATTTAGAAAGTAAAATGAATAGCTTTTATATCGGCTAAAATATAAAAGAAACTTACGAAAACAGTGGCTCACATTTCGCCATTTTAAGGTCGACCGCGCTTCTGGGGGACTGAGAATGACACCCAAGAAACCCTTATGAGCCGCCATTCTTAACCTCACTTATAGATTGCTCAACTGAATGAACTTGACCTTCTATGTTATATATAGTTCAGTGGTTTCCTTTGCAAATTTTATTCAGCATGGCAAAAATCTCTACATTCTATTTCAGAAGAATGCAGGCACTGACAACATGTAAGCTATCTGAAAATTTTTTGTTGTGGATAATTGCAACGTATAGATCTCAGTCACGTAATTGGAGATTTGAGATGACGGGCAAGCATGACAAAACAGGCTGCTGAAACTTTTCAGTTGAATTTTTTAATAGTTTGTGACCAGAGCCGTAACTAGACACGATAATTGGGAAAGGGGGTGAATATTCATATATTCATGTTCTAGGCGACTGATTTCTTTTGAAAGCGATTATTTTTGCGGTGTGTAAACATAAATAAATAATTATGCACCGCCCCCCAAACAGCCTCTCTCGCGTTATGCGACCAGGCCGTAATTTCACCAATTTTTGGTAACAAAATCATTGAGTTGAGCAAAGATTTTTTATTGAAGAACTCGTTTTGTAGGAAAGCTGAAACTGTTTTTAACGCTGTGTGAAATATCTGCAATACATTTTGAAATTTCGCCGAGAAAATACGAGGTGAAAAAATGTAAATTTTCGGTGCGTGTTGTCGTAGAAAAATGACTGTCAAAAGCAATGAATTGCCACCCAAAAATGGCGCATTCTTAAGCCTGGTTGCATAGCGTAAGAAAGGCTAATTGTCATGTCTATAGTTAGGCCCAGTCATGGGGTCGGTTTACACTGTCAAAGTTTCTGCGATCAAAGTGGAAATTTGCGATAGGTGAATCCTAAGTTTTCAAGGATTTGCTAAAAATATTCAAGAGAACTAATACCGTGTTCAACACTGAAAATGCATCACTCTGATATTTCTTCCAAGTTTTTCAAAATGTAGAATTTCCCTGTGAAAAATTCCTACTTTGATCACAGAAATTTAGATGGTGTAAACCGACCAATACGGCTCTATTTGAAAATGACAAGTTATGTGAATGCAAAAGACTATACTATGTATTTGCAGTGGCCTTTTACTCACGTATGACCTCTCTTATTCTTTAGAATTACCATGTATCCACACACCACCTGGATATCTCTCACTAAAAAGCGGTGTTTACGCAACATTCTACTGTGCGGCCACAGGTGACCCCACTCCTAAGATATATTGGCAGAACGACAAGAGGCTGAGTGGTAGTTTTTTCGAGATAGTCAAAGTAAACATATCTCATGTGGGCGTCTACAAATGCACCGCAGACAATGGAAAAAAGAAAAGTGCTTATGGTTTTCTTAGTGTCGATGGTTACCACGGCAAGTATACTTAACCATGTACTTGTATATGAAAAATTCAGTAAAGAGAGAGAAACTGTCGACCTCCAATTGTTTAGTTTTGCGTACTATTCACAGCTTAACTAGCCATATTCAATTAAGTTATTCAAACTTGAGCCGAATGCGAGCAATTGTATATCCAATGAAACGCCGATGCGAATTTTCTGAATGTCTTGTAAATCAATACGTCTAAATATTTTTGTTTTCAACGCGAGATTTGAATTTTGCAACGTGTGGCTGTATTGTGAAAGATAGTGCGATGTCATGTTGTGGGACCTACTGACGACAAAATGACAGAGCGTATTTGACCATGATAAAAAAGATGGTGGCATGTCAATTTTACGAGAATTCTTTGGTCAGAAAGTTTTGTATGCCATAAAAACACTGCACACATTACGTTGAAGTCAGCAACATTGTCAAGCAAAACACTAATGACATGTAGTTTGATGCCATTAAGTTAAATTTCGTCAACTGTCGATACAAACTATTTAGAAACGCTAGGAATTCTAGTAAAATCGACAAGCCGCCATTTTGTTTATCTTGGTAAACTCTCGATGCCTTTGGTTGTAAATGGAAATACAACACTGCAGAATCCCAGACCTCTTGGTCTATACTTGTAATGTAAAGGCCGACTTTCTTCAACCGTATCGCGTAGTGTAGCGTAACATACCGTAGTGTAAAGTCATTAGCTATGCACTGGTGGTGTCGAAATAAAGAGATGGGCTGTGTTACGCTGCAGTACAGTTGAAGATGCTTCGCTCACGATGTTTCTTTAATTAAGGAAGCAATTTTTTAATTTTTCAGCGTGTCCTATAATTTTCGAAAAGCCGAAAGACACAACTGTCGTATTTGGTAAACAAGTGACATTATCATGTGATGGAGCTGCCGTCCCTCCCTATATCATTTCCTGGTCTCGAGGTGGAACTGCCATAGGAGACTTTCGAGCGAAAAAACGTAATCGAAAATATAGCCTTACTAATAATAATAGACAGCTGGTGATATACAATGTGGATGAAGATGATCTAGGGGTATACAAGTGTACAGTGAACGGTACAAATGGTGAAATAAGTGCTACCGCTTCACTTCTGTCTCCCATTGGTAAGTTCATTTTGTTTTTATTTTTGCTGGTTCTCTATGCAATCAACTGTGGTCTGGAACCGTCCCAGACATTTTATTGTAAATATATATCAAAGGGAGTGTATTGCAAAATCGTAGCTTTTATGCATGGTCTTAGTGGAGGTGTTGCCTGGCTTTTGGTGGAGATTAGCTCTGCTTTACACCACGCCTGATAATGCTCCCGCCTTCTCGTGATTTTTTAATACTTGCTGCAAACCCAATATGTATTTCATCTTTCATTTCACACTTGAGTTAACGTTGGCAGTTAGAGCTGGAAAGTTAAGGTGCCGAACTCTCCCTGACCAATGCTGACATAAACTCAATATGCACACTACTTTTTCGCGGAAATTGCGATGTACGCAGAAGATTTTTGTCCCTTAACTACTGACGTCTGATGTCCAGCTATACAAACAAGACATTACAGAAGACGGTGTAAACTGAGCAGCACGTCACGGTAGACAAATTGTAACATTTTACTTTGTCAAAGTTTCTGTGAACAAGGTGGAAATTTCGGATAGCTAAACTCCAAGTTTTCAAGGATTTGCTAAAAATATTTAAGGGAACTAATACAGTGCTCAACACGGAACTACTTCACTCTGATATTTCATCCAAATTTTTCTGAATGTAAAATTTTTTTGTGAAAAATTCCTACTTTGATCACAGAAACTTTAATAGCGTAAACCGGCGTTTACAGACAAACAAAAATGATTAAGCAAATTTTGGATAACAAGGTTTTTGGCCTATTGATAAATTATTCTTTAGCATATTTGCAGTTGACTTACCTAGTAGGAATCTTAATGTTGTATTGATTACTAATATGCCCAGTATATTCTTTATCATGAATAGTTTTTAAAATGATACAGCAAAATAGTTGAAATTCCAGCTGATAAGGGCGTTTCGGAAGATCTAGAATTTCCTAATTAAATTTTTCCGGCTAGGTGCTAACTATATAGAGGTCCGTCGTAAGAGCAAGCCGACTTATCCCCCTTGGCTAGGTCTCACTTTGTTAATACGCGTCTAGTCTTGATTTTTTGGATGTGTTATTTCAGTCATCTCGCATTACATCATAAAAACCAAAGACGAGCGTTGTTATGTCCGATATAACACTGGCCCGCATGTTAGAAACATCGTACATCAAAATTAATAACCTAGTTTTAAACAGTCATTTTAACGAATTATGCAGATACTTTTTTATAAACATGTAATTTTTATTAATTATTTTCTTCTCGAATTATCGTTTCACAAAAACTTTCAAAATTTCCTCACAGCAGGCGCGTTGTCTGGAGACAGCGGTTCTTCAAACACTGCTGGTATAGTCGTTGGAGTCCTAGTGTGTATCGTATTGATCCTAGTAATCCTCTATTTCGTGCATCGATACCGTCGTTATGGCGTGACACCTGCTGACGTCATGAAGGAAGTCAAACGAAAAACGCTTTCTCGGTTCCAGTCCCCGACATATCAGCCATTCGAGTATGACACGAAAGAGTTGGTGAATGACGATGACGATGACATGTATGATAACTCAGATGCTAATCCATTTGTCAGAGATTGATCCCTTCGTAAAAGCTGCTTGATTAACTACGTGCTTTAGTGGACTTCAAGTGACAATTTGCATCAGACTAAATTTTAATCAAGACAACAGAAGAACATCTATCCCTCAACTGGAAAGAGCTTCTTATTCTTAGTAAAATGCTCAACATTGCTGAGTCGAAGATGATGTCAGTAATGTGCACGAATACAAAGATTTCAAACATCGCAAGGCTATATTTTCGACGTTTTACATCATTTTCCATCCAAAGTTTTCTGTTTGCTAAGTTTAAGATGCTCTTTCCAGCTATCTTGACAGATTTTCTTCAATCAAAACCTAGTTTATTTTATATTGTCAATTTTATCTTATAACCAGCGCGTGTCACCGTCACGAAGTATTTTTCTTTTATCTCGATCAGAAAATAGCGGTGCATGTCGATTTTACTGTCATCCATTTTGCAAACGAATTTTTATTTTGATGTAGCTCGTCAAAGCTTAACACGCAGTGTTTTTAGGGCAGCAATTTTGTCAAGCAGAAAGCAAATTATCCGTACTTTGATGCTGTTGTGAATTCAATGATTAGGTTAGCGAAACCTTATGGTAAACTCGACATATTGCTATGTTTTTCTTGTGGCAGAGCACCTTCACTCGAAAGACAGTTTGTGTTTGAATTTCAGTTTTCAATTATTTTTACAGATAGAAAGTATTTGTTGTAATAGTAGCAATTTTAGTGTCATTTTAAGCGGAGTTCAATTGCAAACGTCGAATTTTTTATTTTGCTGAGCTTGAATTTGCTGAAACAGCTTACCCTAACGAGAAAAATCGTCTGGTGTGAAGCAGAATGAATGATATATGTAAGTAGAGAGTATTAGAGCGCATTGCAAGTCAATGGCTTAAGGGGATTTTCGACTACGGCCTTTCGCCCTCGTGGGTGGAGTGCACACTTTTGAGCATACTCTGTCGTTGTCTGTCGGCGCTTGGTCCCACGTGCACGCCAGGACAGTTCAAAGTAATTCAACTTCCTCCGCATGTTCGCGATTGTGTATTTCTTTCTTTTATGACTCCCTTATACATATATATCTATTCTCCAACTAAACAACAATATCAATACTTGATTGGGTACTATCACATGACGTCACAAGAGTGGATAATCAACAACAGGGCATGTTCAAAACTGTGCGCTCTGCCCGCGCAGGCACAAAGGCTACAGTGGTAAATGGCCTTTAAACCTTCTTCATTAGGTTCGCCGCACGAAATGTTCAACGTTTCACTAGGCTCAATATTTTAGTACAGTATGTAGAATTGTAGACACTAATATCTCTTTTTGAATGTAAACATTATTTGAAGTGAAATACAGGCAATACAATTGCTTCATTTGTTTGTGGAATTCGTTCTAGATATTTTTATTAAAACATTCAAATTTTGCTGTTATATCAAATACAAAATATAGCACCACCTCATTAAGTGTAGTAACTTAATTGGTTCTTACGATCACGTGGTTTTGAACAAAAAATATTTTATTTGTCCTGCAATGGAGTCGTACGAATATTCCTTTCATTGCACAGTAGTCTCATTAAATTCAATCAATCACAATTATAAAACGTGACTAAACTAATAACTGATTCGTTGCAAATTGATTCAAAAATATTGATTTACTGGCAAATAAAACAAGTATTGAATATTATTATTCGTGCAATGGTAAAAATATGTAACCTGCAAAATATTGTTTGTTTTAACAATTTCTGTAGGTAATAACGAATTATTGTGTGCAAAACATGTTCCACGATGTTTTGATTGCAAAGCATAATTCTCATATAAAATAATGATTTGTAATATATAGCGACATATAATAATATAATAATAATATTATAATATAAAAAATAACGCGAAAATGCCTTCTGCAAAGCCCGTTTTCCACTGGGCGGAAATTAAATTTACTACTGGTCTACTTCATATCCATTTCACAGATATGCATGACTTGACGGATAGCTCCAAATATATTAGGAAAGGGATTCACGCTGTATTTATAGACTTTTAGAAAGCGCTTGAACTGACTCAGATGGAAGTATCTAAGTCTTTTTGGCTCTGGCTAAGGAGCTTTTTGACGGACAGAACGCAACAACTTAAATTAGGTGGGACTCTCTTCAAATTTCTCCTGTCCCTGTGGCGTTCCACAAGGTTCTGTAATTTCTCCCAGACTCTTCAACATTCACATAAACGATATGGAGCACTTTGCTCCTGATGACTTCATCATTAACACCATTATATGTGCAGATGCCTGTACCCAGGACCAAATTATCGAACATGGTATGCGCAGCTAATGCTGTTGGTTACTGAATATGTGTGTGACTGGTCACAAAATAATAAAATGATCTTGAATCCCAAGAAAACCAAAGACATGTGGATTTGTTTTACTAATGATGTGGCCGAGACTCCCCCAATTCAAGTAGGTGAGGAAACTATTGAAAGAGTTAAAAATTTTAGACCACTCGGCGTCTGCGGTCAAAATAACCTTAAATGGAATGAGCACGTTGAGCTAGTAGCAATTAAGACCAATCAAAAATTATACCATCGTAGACAATGTAGGAAATCGCACTTTCCAATTGAGATTGGTCTTACTACGTATGTCTCAAAAACAAGGCAAATCTTGGAGTATTCCTCCCCTGTATGAAGTGGAATTCCTGCATGCTTGCAAAATGAAATCGAAAGGGTTCAATCGAGAAGTCTAAAGAGTTTGGGACTAAGTTCAGATCATCTAACTTCTTTCAGTAGCAAGAGCGAACCCGCCTCAAGAAGAGAGCACGAAAGGAAGGATAAGAATGACCCAGATCACCATGCTACACTTTACTGCCTGAGATCGAACTTAACCCTTATGACCTACGAAAAGGGAATAAAAACAGTGGCATGTTATCTCAAATTGAAAAACATGAAAACTCCTTTATCCCACTTTGTTGTAAATATTCGACCTAGCTAATCATATTGACTTTTTACGAATTTTTTGATAGATGGGATTTATCGTAACGGCTGCATGGAATCTGTAAAAATAGTTGATCATAACATCCTTATCCATGGTACATTTTATTCTTAGGATGAATGTATTAAATTTTAATTTCAGTTTCAATATCAGTTTCGATACGTTCCAATTTCTAACTTCTGCGTCGTCGATGTGAGACTCTGCAAACCATCCTCTTTGTAAAAGGATATTATGCTAACTATCGAAATGCACGTGATCAAGTTAGTTCACGTTGGCTGCTATGCCATTTAGTTTAAATAACGCTTCATATTTTTTGTTTCATTTTTTTACAGAAATATAGATTAAAAGTTATTATTCATATGGACATCTATATAGTGGAACTGTATTTTTTCACGATATTTTCCACGGGCACGTTATTCTGGCCTGCAGTTTTCACTGCTGGTATGGTTCAGTTGACGGTGGAATTTTTCTTGAGTATGAAGTGAAAAGATTTGTTTCATATACCCAATATTTTTAGACGCAATGTTCATTGATGACATTTTAAACAGAGTATCTCTTCAACATTCAAAGAAGAAGTATAATAGTATGTTTCGGGATATAATAATGGCATCACTGCAACCAAAATAATTACTATCACTTTAAGTTTATGTAATAAACAACGTTATAAAAGAAAAATGAAGATTACGTTGCCAGGTTGAGACATATATTTCAGTCATTTAAGATGTACAATATTTAATACCATAAGATTCCCTATTTTAGAAAGGATTCCCCATTTTATCAAGGAATTCCCCCTTAATATCAACATTTCCCGATTCTCGTTCCCTGTTTTAAAGATAGCCGCCGTGGTACTGCATGTGCTCAGTCGTATTTTATCAAAATGTAGGTAATTATGCATTTTGGGAAAGTCTTAGGCCCGGTTCAAACGTCGAACTTTTCATGTGCCGAATCGAATGCAAATGAGCACAAGTCTTTGTTTAGGCT
>JAOBYK010671999.1:0-10390 GCA_025434845.1 Phenganax subtilis
TTAGAAAAAAACTAAAAATTATGCTCATTTTGTCAAATTATGCTAAAAATTATGCTAGCACAATCGACAAAAGCCTATTGGAAAGGGTAGTTTAATCCCTAGAATATTATCGACAGGTGTTAATTTCATTTCTCCTCGAGTAGCTCTTGCAATATACTCAGTCATTTTTGCATGTTTATCAGGTTTTTGATGTTTTATTATTTTTCTTATAAGGATGTTTTTTGAATATACCTTAAGGTTTTATCATTCACATAAGAGGTTAATTCTTGTGGATTTCTTAAAAATCTTTTCATGTGATAATAAAAATAATATTTTGCTAAAGAACTTATAATTTTTTGTTGACTTCGAGCTCTCGTTGGTCGCAAATGTTCCATTGACATTCCTCCTAAATAACTTATAACATAGGCTGCGACTAAACTTGTAAAATAAGGTATAGTTAAATAGTCAAAATCTATTTTTTGGATATGTTCAAATTTTTCTAAAATATCCTGATCAAATGTTGTATCTAAAGCCTGAAGATTATATGTAAAATAATCGTTTTCATTCACGTAGAAGTTAATTTTGTTAAAACTTATATTATTTTTGGCTAGTTTTAATGTTTTTAAAGTCGCAAAATGATTCCATATTTGTGGAGTCCAATAAAGGTCTTCTCGGCTGTCTAGAGCTTTCCTCCATTCTTTATTATGTTTAAATGCATAAGTTCCTAACTCATCTTTAATGTTTGTTTTGTTTGTAATAAACATGATCTATAAGTTTAAGTGTTTTTATCTTGGGATAGACAGGATTGTCTTCATATTTTACAACACCTGCAAAAGCAAAACGTGACATACATATCAGCATATGGATATTTTTTTAAAAATCTTTGTTTTGCTTCAGACTTATTCCAAGTTCTTATACGTTTCATAGCCTTATCATAGTCTTTTCCATAATATTTTTTAAACATTGGATATAACTGAGGAAATAATCGGTCTCTACTAACTTCCATTTTATTTAAAAACAAATCGTAAGCTAATAATAAATGAACAAGTTAACAGTCTTTATAGAAATGAACCATAAGGAAATTTTCTTAGATAGAAATATTAAGATAGATGATAGTGATCAATTATTTGCTAAAACAGTTACTATCTTTTGGGGCTACAAAAACATAAATAAAAATTATAATGATATTATCTTAGACACTTCATTAAATGATAGCGGAAATAACATACTTAAATTTGAACCTGGTTTTTGGAACTTTCCTCAGATAAAGTCAAAACTTTTAGAGTATAACTTAGAACTTGAAGAAAATAATCATACAAATAAATGTAAAATAACCAATAAAAGATCTGGAGACGTCAACCTGAAAAATTTTGGAACGTTGTTAGGATTTGAAAAAAATAAACTTATTCCATCAAATACATCTAAAGAGTCGGATAAAAAAGTAGACATTCATCTTGGATTAAGATACATCACCGTACATTGTGATATCGTAGACAAAACAAAAAATTTTGATACGAATGGTCAATTAAGTTCTGTTATTACGAGTTTACCTATAACAACACAACAAACTTTAAATGGATCTGTCATACAGTATAAAGATATAGAAAGTTCTGTACAAATACGTGAAGGAATTTATAACAAATTAAACTTTTGGATAAATTCAAATACGAACAAACTTACTCATGTTGGTTCTATATTACTAGAAATTTATTTTAAATAAATGAATGTTAATGATTATAGAAAAGAACAAGAACTTAGAGATCTTTATTATGATCCAAGAACAGGCTATATGGGAGTAGAAACACTTTATCAAAAGGCACTAGAAAACGACCTAAACATTTCTAGAGCACAAATAAAGAATTGGTTGAAAACTCAAGATACTTACACTACACATAAGAGAGTTGTTAAAAAATTTAAAACAAGAAGAACTTATGTGAATTCGTTAGCTGATCAATTACAATTAGATCTTATAGACATGAAAAAATTATCTTCTAAAAATTGCGATTATTACTTTATAATTAGAGGAGTGGAAATACTTTAAAGATTTGCGTTTGCTATTCCAGTAAAGAGGAAAGATACAGTTAATATGGTAAAAGCAGTTAAAACGTTACTTGACGAGTTTAAGAAGAGATTTGATAAATATCCCGATAAAATACAATTCGATTAGGGTAAAGAATTCTATAATGTAGGAGTAAAATCTATGTTAAAACATCATAATATACATTATTTTTGTACTTTTTCTGACAAAAAGGCCGCTATCGTAGAAAGATTTAATAGAACGCTTGAGACGATGATGTGGAGATACTTTTATGCGAAAAATACATATTATTCGTTAAACATTTTAGATGACTTAGTTTATAATTATAATCATAAAATACATAGTACCGTCTTGATGAAACCTTCAGATGTCAATAAAAATAATTCTGAACAAGTTTGGATAACTTTATATGGAGATTGGACGGGACAATTTCCATTACGAAAATATAATATTGATGATAAAGTAAGAATAACAAAGTATAAAAATATTTTTAAAAAAGGATATGAAGCTAATTTTACAGAAGAAGTATTTAAAATTAGTGAGGTCTTTCGAGGCGATCCGACAACTTATAAAATTAAAGATCAAGATGATGAAACTATTTTAGGAAAGTTTTACGAGCAAGAACTTTCTCCTTTAGATAAGCAAGAACAAACACATCACGTTGAAAAAGTGTTAAAAACAAGAAATAAAATGGCTTTAGTGAAATGGAAAGGACGTGATCAAAAACATAATTGTTGGATAAAAAAGACAGATATTAGTTACTTTAAATAAATGGCAAAAAAAGATCTTAATGATTATGATTATGATAGAGATCGAGAATTTGAGCGTAATCGAGTAGAAATAGAAATGAATAACATAAACCAAGAAAATGAAGAAAATATAGATAAGGACCTCGAAAACTCTTTGTTAAAAAATCCTCTTTAGGAAAATGAAACCTCATTTAAAGAACCAATCAAACCTGAAATGGAATGGGATAACACTTATGATGAAATTGACTTACAAAAAAAGTGGAACAAAACAAATGATAATAATATCGAAAAAAACATAAAATTAAGCACAAGAGTATTTTTTAGGTATTTTTTAACGAAAAAGATGGTTTTAGTTCTAAGGAGATAATAGAAAAATCTCTAGTAAAAAAAATGAAAGCGATGAGATAATTGGTCTTAATTTTAAAGGAAAACCAATTATAAATACAGTAAAAGGAGATACTTTATACTCTAAGAATAAAGCCTTTAAAAAAATTATAGATGAGTTTAAGTCATTAAAAGAAGACGCATTTAATGAAGTAGAAAACACATCCTCAGCACAAGTTGAAGAACGCATGAGATCACAATCTGATGGTTCCATAAGCAGTGTAAGCATAGGTAGCTTGGAAAGAATAACTAGTCAAGTAAGAGAAGACACCCTTTTTAGAAATCAAGCAACAATGACTGACTTAGAACAAGAAATAATAGAAAATAATGATCTTTTAACTCCACAAGAATTAAGAGAAGTAAATGGAATATTAGATCCTGCAGGAGAATTAGCTATTGATAAAATAAATGCTTTAAAAATAGAGAAAGATTATTGGGAAGATAACGCAAAAATGGCTTACAGACAATCAGAACAATCCGAATCTGAGTCAGAGAAAAGTACATATAATAGAAGAGCACGACTTTGTAAGATTATAGAAAGATTTAATAAATTAAAAATAGATGATATTAAACTAAGATTTAATCAAAGATAAGAATCGCAAGAGTCAATTAAGATATTAGAAGAAGAACTTTATAAAAACGATCTTAATCGTTTTGAGAAATTTAAACAATGGACTAAAGAAAATTTAGTAGGATTAAGTGGAATTGCAATAACCATCGGAGGAATTATAACAATAGTAGTGATGAATGCAAGATCTGTTGTTAAAAAAGGAGCACAAGCAACAAGTCAATTTGAGAAAGCTGTAGCAAATCTAGGTAAACAAGTAGGACCGATTGCTAGTACAGTCTTAAACTTAGTCTCTACAGCTTTAAAATGGGGAGCAAAAAGTGTAAGTTTTTTAGCTCAAAATTTATGGATATTAGCTTTAGCTTTAACTTGGTTTGTATATGACTACTTGAAAAATTGTAATAAAAAATAAAAACTTTTTTACATATAATAAAATGGCAACCACAAACGAACTTAGACCTCATTTTAGAAAAGTAAAAATGAGTGATATAAAAGGACAAAGAAGTAAACATCATATTACTTTTAATCCAAATAAAGCTAATCCTGAAGAAGAAATTTATGTAGACATTCCTAAATTAAACAAAGAAGACTGTTTAGTACCAAAGTCTTTAAATCTAAAATTTGATTTTAAGAATGCAAATACAAAGTCTTGGTTTTAAACAATTTAGGCAAAATTTTGATGAATAAATTTACCGTGAATGTTGGAGGTGAGATTTTATTCGATAATACAGGTAATTCAATTTATGAAATTTATAAAGATCTATGGTTACCTGAAAGAACAAGAGAAGAAATGTGTGACTTTGGAATAGTCAACGAAAATACAAGAAAAATTATTAGTAAATCAGATGATGGAGCTAAATCTGGGGATACACAAAAAGTCTCAGATGCTTTAGTAGCAGACGTTCTTGGAACAAAACAAAAAATTAATCTCAGTAAGATCTTAGGAGATCATGGATTATTCTCTCCAAGAGTTTTAAACAATAATATTCAATATAGAATTAATCTACCTAAGGCTGATAAAATTATGAAAGCTCAAAGTGGAGAAAATGTAGAAGGTTATAGTTTAGAGAATATAGAATTAGAATATGAAAAGATTCAAAATGAAGAGCTAGCTAGTGAGAGTATAATGGGATATGAAGTTGGAAAAAGTTTAAGTTTTGAACATGTTACCTTGTTAAAAACCGTAGAATGGGATAAAGGATCTACTTTAGTGAATGAGACAGTAAATCTTCCTAGAAAAAGTATGGCTGCTATTGTAATGTTATTTAGAAATAAAACTGTTACTGATTCAGAAGAATACGTCTACCCTAATATTGAATCTATTAAAATCACTATCGAAGGTGTGCCTAATAGTGTGTATAGTCAAGGAATTAAAAAAGAAGACCTTTATAATGAAGCTAAAAGGTTGTTCGAACATAAAAGTGAATTAGAATATGAACCAAGTAGTATGACTTTAAGAAAGTTTTTCAAAGATAAATTTTCGTTAGTGGTGGACTTAAGAACTACAGAAGATAAATTAGTCGTAGGAGCTGGAAAAAAATTATTGAATACTCAAAATGGAGTTTTGTTAGAAATTACTAAGAAAGCAACAAGTGCTAACGTTGTATGTCATATATTTGTAGTAAGTGATAGGCTTGTAAACTTTAAGAATAGAACTATCAAGAATGTTCATTACTAAAAACCTATTATAAAAACAAGTAAAATAAGTGTAAAAATGTTTTATCTTTTTAATAGATAAACATTTTAAAAAGTGTTTGCTCTAAGGTTGGATGTTGGTATAGTTTGTTTCACATCACTTCTAGTCTTTGTTAAAAAACTTAAATCTCCTTCTAATTTAAATTTTATTCCATCTCTTCCAAATCTAGAAAAACAATGGCAAGATGTTTTATTAATCGTTTCTTTAATAAGTTCTCCTGGTTTATCTGGATGCTTATAAAAAATATCTTCTTTTGTTTTCTTAATACAATTTCCCATTTATTTGTTTTGTTTGTTTTTTTTTAGTTTTTTTTAAATTTTTTTATTCAGCTTTATATTTGTAAGGATATCTTAAAGATATTTCTAATTTTCCATATTTTTTGTTTTTAATAATTTATGAATCTCCGATTTTTCTTCTTTTGACATGTAACCTAATAATCATCAAAGATGATGTTCATATCTCTTCTATTTGGATTATAAAATGTAACTAAACGTGAAATATTTTCTCTATAAGGTTTTGTAATAGAAGTGAGTTGTTGTGTAATAACAATGATGGATAATCCATAATGTCTTGCAGAAAAAGCTAATTTTACTATTTCACTAGTACATTTTTTACAAAACTACTTGATGCTATGTCGTCTAAAATAATTAAAGAGTTTGTACCTTTTGCAAATTCAACAACTTGTTTTAAAAAAGATTCTACATCGTCTTGATCACAAGCTATTACGATAAAATTTTCATCTTTATCATAAGACCAATTTTGATAAGTTTTATTCCATTCGTAAGTAGGACATATTAAAAAAATATAATCAAAATAGCCTAAGTAGTCTTGCTCAAGCATTTGTAAGAGATAATAAGTTTTTCCAGAACTCGTCATACCAACAATAATCATATTAAAAGGTGTGTATGTGTTATCAATAACAGGATGTATTAAACTACTATGTTTTGAACGGTTAGAGATCTCATTTAAGAATTCTTTTCGTTCTTTTCGTTTGTGTTCTCTTGTGATTTGCATTCGTTCATTTTCTTTTCTGGTGAACATTTTTCTTTATTATATGAGCTTTTATTATTGTTTACAACGTGTTTTCCTACAATTAAAGTTCCAGAAAATATTCCTACTAAAGGAATATAAGGTGTAATATATTCCACTATAAATTTTATGTCTTGTCTAAAAGGTTCGTTATTGGATAGTTCTCTTCCTAAGTTTGAAGCATTTTCTATAAGGTTAAAATGCTCCATAAGTTCTGAGAATTTACATATAACGACGTCTGTAAACATATCATTCGTTTTATTGAGTTGATCTCTTCGATAGTCTTGAAAAATTTGTAAGAGAGTTTTTTCTGAAGCTTTCTTAATATAGGCTTGTGTATACTTAATTTCTTTTGCAGAAAATAACTTTAAAAGCGTTTCTCTAAGATTAACTATAGGTTGTTCGGCGTTCATTTATTATATGGAAAAATCTTAGTAAATTTTTTGTGATCGTGTGGTGTAGTTTGTTTATGATCATGTGTTGAAGTTTGTTTGTGATCATGTTTATGATGTGTTGAAGAATTTGCTTGTGATCATGTTTGTGATATGATGAAGAACTTGTTTGTGATCATGTGGTGAAGTTTGTTTATGATCATGTGTTGAAGTTTGTTTATGATCATGTGTTGAAGTTTGTTTATGATCATGTTTGTGATGTGTTGAAGTTTGTTTGTGACCATGTTTATGAGGTGATGAAGAACTTGTTTGTGATCATGTTTATGATGTGTTGAAGAATTTGTTTGCGATCGTGTGGTGAAATTTCTTTTTTATGATCATGTGTTGAAGTTTGTTTGTGATCAAATCCTAAATTTTTTTATGATCATGTCCTAAATTTTGGATGGGCGTGGTCTGATCGTGTGCTAAATTTTTGATGGGCGTGGTGTGGTGCAGAAACGGTCAAAACACATCTACTATATACGCGGTAAATGAGTGAATGTATTTTAGTTCACGAAATACTAAAGAGTGCTCAATATCGTGTAGACAGAGCAAGTATACAATACAATGGTGTAATTCTATTTCGTCATTGGACTACCTCACTGGGGAATCACATGAGATATGCGCGCGCAGATCAAATGTTCAAATTGCAAGCAAGGATCAAGAATTTCAAAGCAAGTTTGAGCGGGAACGAAAAAATGTGAGTATTTTTTCCGTCTCTGACTCATACTGAGTTATATTTCTTTCTTTTCTGGAAGGGTTTGATGGTTCTTTACTACTGGGAGCGATTTCACCTCGGATTCAATGCCCACATTCATACTTTTGTTGGACAAATAGTCAATTACGCTCGAACATGTGAGCCATCGTTGTTTAACCGTACGCCCTATTCAACGAATCCTCGCAGAAAACCGTTTGTCTTGAGCTCGACGAACAATATTGCTATAAGGTATCACCGAACCGGCAAAACAGTGTCTGGCCATAAATACAGAGTACAGACTAACATATAAACGAGACCTTGCTGTAGTTGCAGACACAGCAGTATGCATTTTTGTATGCAGTACATAAACAATTCAATGTCCACATACATACTTTGTTGGATAAATAGTAAATGACGTTGAACATATGAGCTATCGTTGTAACGTGAGCCATCGCATACGGGCCGCTCTATTGAACAAATGTCGAAGGAAACCATTTGTCTTGCGCTGGAAACACGATATCGTCACTATAAGGTCTCGCCGACTCGGCAAAACAGTGTGTGACTATTAATACAGAGTACAGACTGAAATATAAATGAGACCTTGCTGTAGTCGTGGACTCAGCACAATTATATTCTGTACATAAACAACACACCGACCCGGTAGTGATGTACAGCAACATGTCATATACAACCGACAGTCACGATCTTGACCAACGAATGGCGATGAAATCTGTCAACGAGATCTTGCTGTAGTCATGGACTCAGTTTCTTGTGCAAACACCACTGGTGTGCAAGCACTTATCACAGTGGATCTCCCTGTAGTTGCTGACACAGCATCTGGTACAAACACCGTCGGTGAAGTACTGCAATAATCACAACAGAGATCTTGCTGTAACCTTGGACCTAGCGTTTTGTGAGAGCACAACAGGAATGGAAGTACTAATGACAACATAGATCCCGCTGTAGTTGTTGACACAGCATCTAGTGCAAACACCAGCAGGGACAAACTACAGTAGCCCCAACAGAGATCTTGCTGTAGACAGGAGCTCAGCCTTTGTACAAACACCACTGGTACCTATCTCAATTCTAGACTTCACTGTGGTTGAGGAAAACAATTTGTACCACCACCACTGGTAACATACTAATTGCAGCCAAAATTTTGCAGTAGTTGCTGACACAGCACTTTGTACAAGCACTGAATTAGTGAATATTCACATGTGCTGTGCTATTTGAGTGCAGCGCAACACAATGTCTATAAGACTTCACTCAACACCATAACCGGTGAATACAATATGATCTAATGTTATCAAGACTGATTAGCCACAGTTTAAATTGCTGTACATAGTCTGTAGTCCTTGGATCAGCCTTGGTAACACACCAAATGGCTGATGGACAGCATGACAAAATACCAGATCTTGCTGTAGGCTATAGATTCAAGACAACTATTTACAAAACCCAATACGTGCACTGTTTAAGTACAATTTTTCACAATTGTCACCTAGTCATAAACTTTCTGCGGGTTTACCTTAGCATTTCCACAAATGCTGGAACAGGTGCATACTGTTGTATTTTTAACGTACAATATGAGACAGTGTTGGGAAATTTGTTTGGGTTTCATCCAGCAAGTTGTCCTATTTCAAGTACACTCAAATGACAAAGCATGACAAAGCATGTGAGTCAACTGAGGGAATTCGCTGCTGTTATATACGCAGCATAATCATGCCCTAACACCAAACTGGTCGAACACCCATGTAGCTACTCTTGGTTTTGAACTGCGTATAACCGTTTTATGGCAAGATATGTCAAGGACACAGAATTGGCGAACGTGAACCTGAACGCAACATAAGCTAGTACAAACACAAAGTAGGTGTGACTTGTACGCCTCCTGTTCCAACGTCTTGTTCAAACGTCCTGTTTCAACGCGTTTTCCAGTACAATCAGTACACCAACAAATTCACTACCTACGGGTGTGGATGCAACATCATTTTAGATGCCAAATTGGTGAATAACTATATTGGTTCTATTACAACACAACATGCCACAAAGTCCAAATTGGATTTCGCTGTGGTTTTCATGTGCACTTCACAGTACACAATACTGTATGCAAGTCAGTATAGTGTATGTATTTAATCAGGGTTTATGTACACGCACTACTTGAAACGATAGATGGAAAGGTAATGCCAACCTTGCCAAATTACGGCAGACTCGACCCTATTCTGGTGAATTTGTCCCAAAGTTCCGTATTAATCTACCAGGCTTACCACCTCTGATGGCAGCACTTTGCTTCAGTGCGGGCAATGGTCGTTGGAAAGACTTTCTGTACATGCTAAATTGTCTTAATGCCGCGAGTTTGCAGTTACGTATAAAGTGCAACATGCACCATTTTAATGACATGCCAAGAGTAAAATATGATCTCGAAATGTTACATATCCGACACCAGGATAGCATATATGACCATTGCATAATTTATCTGCACCGTTATGCAAGGTGCCGAGGACAGGCAGTCTAACTTAGTGCCTTGGCAGGAAAATAAATGGTCATTGCCGTTTGGATAATACAATATCGGTTCTACGTTGCCAGCTTGCGGTACCATAGTCTGAACAGGTATGGGTAGACATCGCCTTGAAACCTAGCGACGCCATGGTTGTACTCGAACCTGTGTGACTATGTAGACCTGTTGGTCATATTTAACATCCACTTTCCTGTTAGAAAGCAGTGGTGTATGTGATGCAGTTGCATTGATTTTTTCGAACAAGCGTGCTCCAGATGCAGCATATATTTGTAGATTACTATATTGAACACGTTTTTTCATACGCCAG
>JAOBYK010672110.1:0-10390 GCA_025434845.1 Phenganax subtilis
CAAATTAAATCAAATGGAATAGTTAATCATAAGCTAGAAACATAAGTAAATTATAAAGTACAAATGGACGTATAGCCTGTCCGATCCAACCCTCTGGGGCCACGATTACGATGATTCTTCTTCCAAGATTTGACAACACCTTTGCACTGAACGCTTGTACTCGCCTGACTTTGTTTTCAGCTTCACGTTGCGTACGACACCGTCCTGACCAGGATATACCTCGATTACGCGCGCTAGGTTCCATTTTCCTCTTGCTACGTTCGAATCGACCATGAGTACGATGTCACTGATCTTGAACTGTCTTTCTTTACTTTGCCATTTCGCTCGCCGGGTCAACGTCTGTAGGTATTCATGATGGAAGCGATCCCAAAACTGTTGAGCTAGTGCTTGCATGGACTCGAATCTCTTTCGACAGTTCTTCGTCTCTCGAAATGGGCCCTGTGCGACGTCAGCTGTCGCGCGACCAAGGATGAGGTGGTTTGGGGTTATGGGCTGAAGGTCGTTTACGTTGTTAGAGGGGTATCAGAGGGGGCAGCTGTTCACAAGACATTGGACTTCAACAAACACTGTTGCCATTTCATTCCACGTAAGAACTTGCTTTCCAATTGTCACTCGCAGCGCTTTCTTCGTCTGTTTGATCATAGTTTCGAAGAATCCACCTTGGTGTGGACTCAACGGCGTGTTGAACTTCCATTTTACTTTGTGCACCATCGCGAATTCTTCGATTCTTTTCCTTCCCTCATGGAGTAATTTCTTTAACTCGCTTTCGCAACCAACAAACGACGTTCCATTATCGGAGATGAAAATGCTGGGCCAACCGTGGTGGGCTGCAAATCGTCTCAAGACATGAAAGAAAGCTTCGCTTGACAAATGCTCAACGATTTCGAGATGTATGGCACAAACTGTTGCGCATGTGAAGAGAGCTCCCCAAGCCTTAACCTTCTTGTTGCGACCGTACTTCAAGAAAAATGGACCAAACAGATCAACGCCCGTTGCCGAGAATGGGGGTGAAAAGACCTTTAGTCTTTCTGGTGGAAGATCTGCCAGCAATGTGGTATGGGGGTACTGTCGGAGTTTGCGACAGGTCACGCATTTTCTGACAATCTCTCTCACCAAGTTTCTTCCTCGTGGAATCCAGAACTTTCTTCAAGTTTCACAGAGAGTTCTCTCCCGACCAGCATGGCATACACGATTGTGCGCATCTTTGATGACTAGTTTGGAAATGATGTGCTCGGTCGGCAGCAACACCGGGTGGTTGTTGTCATAGGACAGCGGGGAGTGCTTTATTCTACCTCCAACTCGGACGACTTCTTCTTTCATGAATGGTGCTATGTCTTTATAACGTTCTTTCCAATCTCCTAACTGCATCTGGGCTGACAATGTCCAATAGTGCTCGGCTGAATCAATTTCTTTGAGAAGAAGCGGGCCATTCGTATGATTTGGCGATTCTGCATTGTTAATGAATCTCATACAGTAGGCAGTAATTCTACGTAATCTCTGCCTGTTTGAGAATCGAGTGGGGTCAGTTATGGGACTAGGTGAAGGTACTATCACGAATATGGGTTTGGGAATCTTCGTTTCTGGTACTTCGGGCAACGAGATGCTGGCCTCAGTCGGCTATTCTTCTGGAGAATCTGGGAGAAACGCAGGTCCGTTCATCCAGCATCCATTCATTTCGGTAACTTTTATTCCACGGCTAAGATCATCAGCAGGGTTCAGCTTCGTTGGAACGTATTTCCAGGTGCTGGGTTCCCAGGTTGCCTGGATCTCTGCCACTCGTACACCAACAAATGGCTTCAGTAGCGTAGACTCGGAACGGAGCCATGCAAGGACGATCATAGAATCCGACCACAGGATCACCCTTGCAGGCTTAATCTTAAACTCGTCGTTCAAGGTCTTGGCTAATCTAGAGGCTAATAGAGCTGCCATCAGTTCCAATCGAGGGATCTTAGTTTGGCGGAGTGGTGCTACTCTGGCTTTGGCAGAGACAAGACGGACTTCCTTTCTGCCTTTACAAGGCCAAGTGATGTAGGCCGCTGCACCATATGCAAGAATGCTAGCATCAGAGAAGATGTGTAGGTCAGGTAAACCAGTGGGATTTTCAGGCTGCAAGCATCTTGGGAACTGTACCGTCTTTAACTTCTCGATCTCGGAGAACAACCTTTCCCATGACTGTTGTGCTTCTCTCGGCAGTGGGCCATCCCAATCAAATTTCTTCGTTTTCCAAATATTTTGGAGTTCTATTCTTGCCTTTATCGTCACAGCCGAGGCTAATCCAAGTGGATCAAACAATCTAGAAATGTTTGACAAGACGATACGTTTCGTATAGAGCTCTGTGCTGCTTGACTTGACTTCAAAATTGATGGTATCTGACTTCGGATTCCAAGAAACTCCAAGCGTTTTGACTCCATCTTCCCGGTCTAGATTTACTATGTCCACATCTGGTGACATTTCATCTAGTTTTAAGGCAGTGGGTTCTGAAATTGAATCTTCTTTGGATGTTGGGATAACTCCGCTCGAGGTATCTGCATCAGATACGGTTACTGCGTTCTCTCTGCAATTCAGTTGAGCTTGCAATTGACAAGAAGAACAATTCCATTCCTTGATCTTGAAGCCATTAGCGTTGAGCATTGTTTTAATAGCAACAATTCTCTGAAAGGCGGTTTGCATTGAAGAGCATGAATGGATAAGATCATCGACATACCTATCTCGTTCAAGAATCTTGGATGCTTCGGGAGCGAGCAGCTGGTTTTCTCTAGCAATTCTTAGCATCACGAAACTCGCCATATCGGGGGAAGATTTGTCACCAAAGGTCACACGAAGCAAGACGTAAATTGAGGGTTCTCGCGATGTCTCCATGTTTCTCCATAAAAAAACGGTGAACGTGGCAGTCTCTTTCGGGCAACAGTATTTGCAAAAACATCTTGGAAATGTCCCCTGCAAATGCAATTGGCTCTTCTCGAAAACGAAGTAAGACCCCAAGTAGGTTTCCGATGAGACAAGGACCTTTGAACAGAAATGAGTTTAGCAAAACTCCTTGGTAGGGACTGGCTGGATCGAACACAACTCTTAAGGGGGTACTTTTCTTCTCGGGGTGGTATATGCCATGATGGGGAAGATAATGTATCGGACCGTTCACCTTCAATGCCTCATCATCTGTCAATTTTCTTGCCCACCTGTTTCTCTCGTACTCTTGAATGGCTTCGTCGTAAATGTTTGCTTTCTTTGGATTCTTTGCCAAACCCCTTTTCAATGATTCCAGTCGACGCTTTGCTAATGGGTAGTTGTTTGGTATGTGCGCAGGGTCTCTCTTCCAGGGAAGGCCGATGATGTATCTTCCATCCAATTTCTTGCATGATGATTCGAACAGCTCCATCGCCTTCTTTTCGTCACGAGACAATGTTTCATCAGGGCAACTGCAATCGGGTGCTCGTACTCCAAGCGTTTTGAAATCGTAAAACTTCTCCAAATTTATCTTCTGTGCAAAGTTCATGTATCTAACGGCCGATGACGTGCCATCCAAGCTTCGTTCGTTTCCCAACCGGTTGAAAGGGCAAGCCTTGTCGGACTTCATTCTCGGCGTGCAGATGGCTATACTGGACTCTGAGAATCAAATCTATTGGACCAGCGCGGTGAGGAAATTCGATGTCGCTGAGGTGATCGAATGATTGCAACCAGGTGCAGTCTAGAGCTGGGACATTGATGATGGTGTAGTCGATCTCGTTTGCTTGAACTGGATAGGACTCATTGCTGTTTAAAGGCGAAATCCAAAATTTCACTCGCCTGCTGTCATTTTGTTGGATTCTCTCTCCACCCACGACCGCGATATTTATCCTTTTTCGCTTTCCTTGCAAACCGAGCACCTTAGCAAAGCTCTTTCTGATTACCGTCATTCCTGTGCCACTGTCTACGAGAACGTTCCCTTCGCGAATTCTGCCATTTTCGGACCTGAAATGAACTCTCACTACGGGCATGATACCATCCTTATCGAGCACCGATGTAGCTGAACTTATTCTAGGGGTTCCAGGTGGATGTACGTGGAGGAGACGATGGTGGAAGCGGGTGCATTCATTCACTCCACATTTTGCTTTCGATTTGCAGTCTCGAGTCACGTGACCTCGGTTCAAACATGAGAAACACAGTCGTTGGTCCTTCACATGCTGAATCTTTTCGTCGTTTGAACAGTTTGCGAAAACTGGGCACTCGATCACACGGTGATCTTCAGAGCAAATGTAGCACTTAAGGGCTCCTTTCGTCTCTTTCTGTGTCGAATTAATTCCCTTTCTCTCGTCCACAGACCTCCGCGATTCCGATTTCTGGATATTGCCAAAGTCTGGGTCAAACTCAGCCTTGACGCACTTTCTGAGGAAACGGCTGATATGCTCGAGTGATGGGTTTCTCCCTTTTCTCTTAGGTCGGTTGCTACGATTTTCCAAGCGTCGATGAGGCGGTCGGGTAGACGTTTCACAATACGACAAAGATTGTCTGTGGCTTTAATATCTGCTAAGTGGTTAATCTGTTTCAGAGTAGCCAAGCAATTTACTACATCAAAGGATAACTCTTGCAAAGCTTGCCTATCATTACTTGGAAGCTTTCGCTGAACTACAAGTTTATTTATGCATGCTCTAGCTATGACGCTTGGTTGGCCAAATTGTTCCTTGAGAGTTTTTAACGCCGTTGCGTACATTGTACCCTGTGAACCGAGACCACCAACCGCGCGCTCTGCGTTGCCAATTAAGTGCATCTTTAACTGTACCATTCTCATGTCATCAGAAAGGTGAGGCTTGTCGTGAATATGCAATTTAAAACGCTCGATAAATTCTACGTAGCTCAATGAATTACCATCATACTTAATAAGCTTAACAGTTGGAATATCCTTGCTAGCTTCTAATTTATATAGCACTTCTGCGATTGACATTTGTGCCGCGTTTATCGGTAAAACGGTTTCCTTAAATTCAACTATATTGTCAATCCAACTATCGAAAGATTGTGGCAATGACAGGTCGTAATTGGTTTTAGATTTCTTAGGAAAGACGCCGCTGGGTGAATTTTGTTTGTCTGTTACCGAATTACTCGCTATACATTCATTACTCTCGCCCTTTGAGTTTGTAGAACTCTTTACTTCACTAGTTACTGATTCCTGGTTGGAAGCATTAGTCTCTTGCAGAGAAGATTCATCTTGCGTCTCTTGACTAGCTTCTACATTACCGCCTGCGGCTTCGTCTTGGCTAATATTATCAATATTGGCTGTTTCGATAATCTGTTTGTTAGATTTAGACGTTGTGTTAGCGTGCTCTGACACGGAAAGAGATTGCAGAAAATGGTCAACCTTTTCTTCAATGTCGTATAAATCGTTCGTCAACGTATCTACCCAATCGTCCATCGTTGACGTTTGACTTTCCTCTACATATTTGTACAACTCAGCGTGACACTCACGCGCTAACTCAAAGTCCTTGCGTACTTGATCTATATCCTTTTCAATTCTCTTGCGCATCTCCGCGCCTTGCTGAATGAACTTCCTAACTCTGTTTATAGATCGAGTAATCTTACCTCTCAACATTGTGCGTCTTTTCTTTAGATTACTCATGATTTGTGTGGCTGACTCACCATGGGTTACCGAAGTTGTCAAATTCTTTTCTGTACTTGGTTGATTTGAACCACTTTGGCCTGGGCTGCTACTCTCGTCGTCGCTCATGATTCTACCCAAATAACCTCAACTCGTTTGCCTGCTAACTCGGCACTTGCTTCATAAATTCACGATCTTCAGAACTTGTTTCCGTTTGGGCCCTTTACAGTTCACTCTCTCGCACCCCGTTTCTAACAATACTAAACTTCCTAATTACCGAACTCTTACTTAATAGTCGTGCCCTAAAAACTTGTCAACACCCAATCATTTACCCATTCAAATTAAATCAAATGGAATAGTTAATCATAAGCTAGAAACATAAGTAAATTATAAAGTACAAATGGGCGTATAGCCTGTCCGATCCAATATGTATATATATATAGTACAATTTGGTTTCTCCTTCAGCTGGATAGTGCTCTACACCAGAGTGGAGCTGATTTAAAAATTAAAATTGAAGATTAAAACCCAAAAATTGTTCATTAAATACTAAAAGCACTACAGTTCTGTTTCGAGAGGGTTATTACAGGTCCTCTCTCTTAAGGCCGTTTTCCACTTCGCCCGTACCGTAGCGTAACCTAGCGTATCTCTTTGTTTGGTGAGCACCAGAGCGTAACTAATGACTTTAGAACAAAGAAATACGCTACGGTACGCTACGATACGGTTGAAGTGGAAACCGGCCTTTAAGGTGCATGAGTGGATTAAATGGAAATATCCCTATGCCGACCGTTCAAATAGTGTTGTGAAGCCTAACCGTTTTTAATTAAAAATTTATTTGCATGCCTGCATGCACTAGCCAGTTCATTTCTTTTGTTAAGCGTGCAAGTCTCCGGTTTGCAAATAATAAAGTACTTTTCCATTAAGCATACATTACATTTTTTCCCACAATTTGGATACGATTTCGCTCGAGCCACTATCTTCCAGTCTATGGTGTATCTGATGTTGTTATCCTTTAGAGACCTGATATACTTGCTTAACTCCGTAGAATTCTTCTTGCTGTTATCTCAGAATGAACATGTATGGTTGTTCAATCGTGTTTTGAACGGGTCCCCATTGAGTCCAATGTATGTTTCCTTTGCATTGCTGGTTTTCACGGTAACTTGGTAAATGACATATTGCATAAACATTTGCCTTTCAGCAGGCAGTCAGGTTTGGATCTACAATTGCACGTTCTTTCAGCTTGCAGTGTGGTTTCCCTAAGAATAGATTGGTTGTGGGCGTTGATTTTTCTTTCCAAATTGGGCATACACGAGTAGCTAATCATCAAAGTATTTTTATTGAAGATCTTTTGCAGGATATGTCCGTTCCTGAAGGAATCATTTACGATATTTCTAAACTTACGTGCTACGTTTGTGGCGACATTTTTGCTGAACAGGGGATTGTACCACGTGATATTCCTGTGTCTGGACCTTTGCTCTGAAGAATGGTTGCTAATTTCTTTGTATTTTAAGCTGTAGTCATAGCCGCCTTTCTGCAATGCACGTTGATATTGAGGAGATGCCTTGTCAAATGATTCTTTGTTTGAAGAGAGCTCATTAAGCCTTTTTTCTGTAGCTATAGGGATGTTTTTGATAATGCTTGGAGGGTGATTGCTCTCGTTGTGAATATATAGAGGTTTGTTATTGGGCTTGAGATACAGCTCATTGGTTCCTGTATTGAGGTTCAAGGTTACATCCAAATACTTGACGATCTTTTTGTTAGCTTTTTGTTAGCGTCAATTGTTATTTTCATGCCATTGTCCTTGAAGACTTTGCAAATCTGTTTCTTAATCCTTTCGAAACATTGTGGCAAACTTTCTGAAATATCAGATAAGCTCATGCTTCTCTGCGTTATGATCTATATTAGAATTATGTCGATCTAGAATCATCAGTAATTTCGAGCACTTTGAAATCTACCTATTGTGACTTGTATTGATTTTATCTTTAATTTATTGGTAATCATAAGTGTCACTGCACACGGTTTGGGGACCTGAAAAATAGTCAACAAATGAACATGGAATCCATCTCATACCCACGAACAGGCATGCTCTGGGTACGAGATTCATGAAGGTGTGAATCTTGGGATTTTTTGAGAGCTATATTGGGACTTTTGGAAAAACTGACTTGGCAACACTGGCACAGAATATTAAAAGTTTCAGCGAATATGCATGCAATACTCAATACAATGAGAAAGTTGACATTAAGGCAATAGATATTGTACTTGGAGATATATTTGACAACTTAAAAGAACGAGGCAAAAAGCAAATCCAAAAGATTCTTTGAAAACTAGGGGCTTGTACTCTGTATGTTTAATACTTAAGGATGCAAACTATGACCTCACAACAATCGTATCAGTTTTAGATGGTATGAATAATGGTGCTGAATGTATTAACAAGAAAATCGATTACCGAGTAGAAGGCTCATCAAGACCAAGCATATCTGAGTCTTACTTCAAGAAAAACATATTGGGAATGACTATCGCAGAGAATACTCTTATCTTTACAATGAAAGTATAGAAAAAATTTGGGTTCCACTTCTTGAGGTAAAAAGACAGTTCACCAAAAATAAAATACAAGTACTTCGGAGACAGTTTCCTTTAAGACCATCTGGGGCAAAAACTGTTTGCCATTGTCAAGGAGATACATTAAACGAAGCTGTTGTTGACCTTCCATCGTTAAAGCGAGAGCACATGCATTATGTTGCGCTGAGCAGACTCAACAGCATTTCGGGATTACATATTCTCAATCTCAACGAGAAGAAAATAGTGGTGAGCAAGAAGGTACAAGATGAAATTACAAGACTAAGAGAAAATTCTGTACTTTCCAGTCATCTTCCATTTCTCTATAAAGATACTAGTGAGACATTTAAAATACTATTCTACAATGTGAGATCATTACATCTTCATGTTGCTGACATTGCGAGTGATTACAATGTTAAAGTAGCAGATATCAATATATTTGTAGAAACTGCTCTTTGTAGTAATGATGATGATGCATTGTATCAGATTCCAAGCTTTCATCTAGACCATCTGCGGCAAAAACTATTCACCATTGTCAAGGAGATACATTAAACGAAGCCGTTGTTAAGCTTCCATCGTTAAGACTAGAGCACATGCATTATGTTGCACTTAGCAGACTTAAAAGCATTTCGGGATCATATATTCTTACTTTGAACGAGAAGAAAATAACCGTGAGCAAGAAGGTACAACACAAAATGAAAAGACTTAGAGAAAATTCTGTACTTTGCAGTCATCTTCCATTTCTCTATAGAGATACTAGTGAGACATTTAAAATACTATTCCACAATGTGAGATCATTACATCTTCACAATGCTGACATTGCGAGTGATTACCATGTTAAAGTAGCAGATATCAATATGTTTGTAGAAACTGCTCTTTGTAGTAATGACGATGATGCATTGTATCAGATTCCAAGCTTTCATCTATACAGAAATGACTGTGTAATTCGGCTAGCAGCGGCTACACCAGCGGATAAGTCTCATTCTAACGAAACACTTCCTGTCACAGTATTTTGCAACACTTGAACATAACCGTCTTTATTCGCATTTAAATCATCGAGCATGTGACCATAGTCAGTTAAGTAGTTAGCATAATTAAACGGTTTTCACAATAATAACGATTTAAAGCTTTAATAAACCCAAGATAAGCATCAGATTGATCTTTATAAATGGGATGAATAGTTCCTTCGTTCACTTTAACTTCAAATGTTGTAAATGCAGCAAGTATAAATCTAAAAATATCTTGGTTGCGCAAACCATTAAATCGTGTCTGTATTCCAAATATCATATGAGATGGCGTAGAACCATTAAATAAATTTTTATATCTTACAAATTGTCCACCATTAGCTACACTATGTGTTACAACACAGTATTGATATGAGAAATAAGCAGTTTCCTTATCTTCTTTCATCATCATATTATTTACTACTGTCATTAATTGTGCATTTGGTTTAAACATTAACCCTCTAAGCTTAAAATCCTTAATAGCGACGTCATTAGTATTGAAAATAGTAGTATCAGCACCACCAGCAAACATATACTTGTTTTTAGCAGCTTGTGTAAGTTGAATTTTTAAATCAAAATCTGAACATGTGTAACGATCACTACCATTCTCATTAAAACCATTAGCATCGAGAATATCCATACAATGAAATGTTAAACCATTATCTGTTAATGCAAATCTATCTGCAGCACCTACATTAACCAAATTAC
This sequence comes from Phenganax subtilis, assembly GCA_025434845.1. Classification (NCBI taxonomy): domain Eukaryota; kingdom Metazoa; phylum Cnidaria; class Anthozoa; order Malacalcyonacea; family Clavulariidae; genus Phenganax; species Phenganax subtilis. Next base: position 9,832 of record JAOBYK010672110.1, read on the forward strand.
CACCACAATCGTGAACATCTATTAAACTATCACTAGAATTATTTGCTCCTGTCATATCATGATACCCCCCAGTAAGTCTATGTAGATCTTCAGATTGTGTAGGAATTTCAGTTAATAGATGTCTAACAAACCCAATTAAATTTTCCTGTTTCGTAGTGGAAATGGACGAAATCCAACAACTGTGTCGTCGGCTGAGTGTGTGTTAGGATTTACAACCGTTACAGTTTCAAGTTTCATATGCATTTCCATATTGCTTGTTTTAATTAGTCTATATTCATTTTTCATATGAGTAAAAGTGTAATCTCTCAATAATAAACTATCATTATGTGATGAAGAATTTAAAATAATTGGTCGCGAATCAATAAATGTAATATTAATACGATAACTTCTGAATAATGTGACAATTGGATCACTAATAAGTTGATCATGTTTTTCGACAAAGTCTTGTTCTTGTTCGTTTGGTGGCTGGGCGTTGGATTGCGCATTAGGAGGCATGTTGTTCACACAATGACACACAAAAATATACACAATAATTTTTCTCTCTTTCTTATATATAAAT
>JAOBYK010672221.1:0-10390 GCA_025434845.1 Phenganax subtilis
GTGTCTAGTTTTCACAATTTTGGACTTAACTTATAGACCACGCCTTGGTGGCTTGTACTTACTGAAGTCAAGCTACTATCGTGGTCCAAATGGAACCGAATAGAGAACAAGAGACAGCTGCCGTGAGTTCAAAAACAAGTGGAAATAAAAGGGGTGCTGCAGAATTTTGAAACTCGAACTGCAGGACAGCACAACACAGCAAAACATGTTTAACCCATAAAACCTCTAATCAATCAGAACAAGTGAACAATTAGCGAAACCGTGGTGTTTGCAAATCGGTTTGCTCCGGTATACCAAGTGAAGATAGTGCGCCCACACCTTTTGATCGATACTATATGCATCGCTGTTGGAGTATATGCTGACAGCGATCACTGGGCGAGACAATGTTACACTCACGGGTAACGCGAGACATTTTTCTTTTCACGAACGGGAGAAGGGCCGAGACATAGAGCTAGAGTGTGTCAAAGAGACAGGTTTGCACAAAACATCCCCATCGCCTCATGCGCTAGACAGGCTTTGCTCTACCCACCCACATAGACATCATATCTGCAGTGCTTTCCGACATCGTAGAACTTGCAAAAAGAATTGACACTTCGGGGCGTCCTTCTCCTCTGAAAGCGCCCCGTCCGCCCCGTCGGCTATCGCAAGGCTTTATTGCCCGAAGCAGGCTGCTACACTGTGGGGGTTGGCGCTAGTCTTTGTGTGAGTGGCTAGACTGCATGTTTTGCGCAGAGAGCACTTGTTAACAAGAGCTACCGTTGTCTTCGCACATTTGCTTTCTGAGGTGTATTTGCAATCCGCCTGGCATATTCTTCCAGGGTGCTTCATGTTGCAGATGGGCAGTCCTTCATGCCGCTTCATTTCTTGGTGGGAATCCTGGGTGGCTATTGGTGTAGCTGCCGCAGAAAGCAGGCCTTGGATTTCTTCTTTTCTGCAGGAGGAAGTGCTGTCATGGCTTTGACACTTCAATGGTGGCTGATCGACACTTTGACACTTTTTCTGCCGGAATCGAATGACAACACGAATGAAAACACGAAAACAGCTTTGGATCATTTCTTTCGGCTGTGGAGCGGTCCGATCGCATCAGAGTCTCATTTGTGGGATTCTATCACCTGCTGGTTGTTCTTGATTATGTGGAGCGCTATGTTTCTGCTTGGTGGTCGTGTACAACGAATACTTCAACTCACTGAAGGAGAAAGGCTCCAAGAAAGACAATGGAAGCTTCAGCAGTGGTTCCAGGATCAACTTCGGAAGGCACCAAGGAATTGTGACAGAGTACCACGATGGCCAGGCACACAACACAGAGCGGAGGATGACGGAGACAATGGAGACCATACAGATGGCAGACAGGTTTCGGGAACATCAGAGGATAGGGACCTTAGGGAGGAGGAGGATTTTGGCATGTATTTGCTTCCAAAAGACCTTGAATCTATGAAATTGAAGCGTGCCAAGAGCATCCCTTGCTTTAGTACTCGCTCACAAACTGTCATACCTCTTCGACAATCAAGTTTGCCTGTTGCAGCAGTTGCACGACAAAGCCATTCTGATTTGTCGCCTTGGCCATAAGAGCCCTGCCATTGAACCAATTAAATTCGGAACCTGTGCAGCTTCACCCAGGACCTTAGTTGCCGCTTTAGCTTGCAATTTAGCTTAATTGAGCCGAAATGTCAGATTGGAATTTTAACCACAACACTGCAACGCCAGAGCTGGAGATAAAAGTTGAAGCGTTGTCAGCATGCATGCGAGATTGTGTCAGAGCATGACACATTGAAGCCGTACAAGAACATCTTCCCCACCACAGTGAAACCTTAGGCGTTTTACGGTTCTGTTGAGCGTTGAGCGTGGTGCTAGCACCATGATACATGACATATTACAGGCATTTGTTTCTCGAGTGAAAAAGGAGCGAGGGGATTCCTTTTGTCAAGGGTTATGAGCCCAAACTAGCGGCTCTTAGCTGCGCCATGGATCGAGCCAGATCACTCCCTCCGGTCAATCCTTTCTGGTCTGAAAGGGTCCAACAGGAGGTTTGGTTGCAACACCATAGACCCGAAGATCTCCCGGTGCCACATGATGATGGCGACCTCGAGGAAGGCGGGCTCACGGGTGGCACAGGGAAGGGTCGAGGCTTATCGACTGGAGGGCGGGTTTATGCCCCTCCAGCCACCAGACGCCTGAAGGAAGAGGTGGGCACGGCGCTGGAAAGAGATCGAAGGGCAGGATGTCGTCAGGGGACATGGCTGATGAGCCTGTTCCTGGTCCGTGCAAGTCTATGGGTCCTATGCCCCCTGAACATGTCCAAGCCAAGCCTAGGCGGGGTCATGAGTCGGAAGGGAACTTGCAGCGGGCTTTGGAAGCGGAAATGGTCACTTTCCTTAGGGAGCAGAATGATCATCTGCGCCTGGAACTAGAAGAAATGAAAAAGAAGCTGGCGGGTGGGACTTCGTCGTCGGCACCTTCGGCACCATCGTCGTGGGAGTTTGGCTGGAGGGGTTTCAGCTGATGACAAACGGCCCTCGTCGAAGAACCGAGTTGATGATCCTCATACGCCACGGGGGAGAAGTCCTACAACCAGAAGGGTGCTTTCGGAGCGGTCAGCGGTTCGCTATACGCCCAACGGCACTCAAGTTCCTGATGGGCAACCACCTGAATTGCCAGAAGTGCCGTTGCCACCTTTTGGACCTCCTACCTCATGCAACTCGGCTGAAATTAGTTTGCTTCAGGGGTATGAGATCCTGGATGAACTTCGCCGTCGACGAGGCGATCAACACTGGTTGCCACTTGGCGTGCGAGAAGGGAAGGCTTTCGAGCCGCAGGAGAATGGGTTTGCGCCTCGGGACGATCGCGCAACTCGGCTTGAAAAGGAGGTGGAGGCACTCAGAATCTCCATGGAGCGGATGCAGGAAGAGTCGCATGGTCCTGGCCGCGTGGCTGCATGCTCTCAGGATGTCCATCCACCACCACCACAGGATTTGGGCAGTGTAGGCCTACGGGGACATGACCTCCAAGAGCTGTTTGGCAATGGTGGTCATGGTGTAGACCATGGTCATCGTGGGGACTATGCTGGTGTTGGCATGGGTGCTCCGGGTGATCATGAACGTGATAAAGTATGTCCCCCTAATCCTGATGGTGTATGTCATCCTTCAACTACGTACAGAATGTTTGAACCGGCAAGTGATTTCGTGGGTTCTAGCGGGGCTGTACCCGACTACAACCGGAACGGTGGCTATGGTTGCTGGCGGGATGAGGGTGGTCAACCGCCCACTATGCCCTTACCTTGGAATGAAGGTTCTGGAAACAGCAAAGCTGAATTAGCCGAGCTCTCCGCTGATGCTTCACCTTTGGAGCTGGGAGATTGGTTGGCAGTGTGTGGTCCTGTGCTGAGTCTGCAGTCAGCGCCAGGTGGTGGAACCTCACTACACGTGAAGCTCAGTGCTACTATGAACGCTGGAAGACGTCGTCGCCACTGGAGCGGGTTCAGATCTCGCCACGGTTGCCTGATGAGTTGCTTGATGGCCGCTATCAGAGGACGGAACAACGAGGTGTGCATTTGCTCTTGCGGGCCATTCCAGCAGATCAACAGCAAGCTTTGATCACCGCACGTGAGCTCACCTCGACGGCACTGTTGTTCAGGTTGTTGGTTCGGTACCAACCAGGAGGATCCGGAGAGAAAGCAATACTCCTCTCTAAGTTGACCACCGTGGACAAAGCCACAGGGGTCACAGAGTTGACAGCAGCTTTGAGGTTATGGAGGAGGCATTTTTCTCGGGCTCAGGAGATTGGTGCCATTCTACCTGACGGCACGTTGCTGCTGAAAGCATTGGAGCCGGCTGTGGCTCAAATTGCCTCGATGGACGCTCAGGCCTCGTTCAGATTGGCACAAAGTCGACTCCAGCTGGGGATCGATCATCAACCTCTCCACGCGGGCATCCGGCGGTTTAGTCAATGTTTGCTGGCGGAAGTGGAGACTCTGTCATTGATGAGCACTACTCCAATGTCTGCTCCATCCACAATCAAGGTGAAGCAGATGGAGGCTCCCACAAAGTCAACGCCATCCCAGGGCATGCAAGCTGGGGACAAAGGCAAGGGTGGTTCAATGGCGTCCACGCCTTGTAGATATTTTAGGTCAGAAGCTGGGTGTAAAGCCGGCAAGGCTTGCAAATGGTCACATTCGTGGGAAGGCATTGAGACAAGAACTCTCGATGCTGGATTTGCGGTGGCAAGGATCATCGCAAAATGGAATGTAAGCTGAAGTCTCAGCAGAAGCCATCTCCTGTCAAGGACACCAAGGAGGGCAAGGCTCCAAAATCGTCGTCGTCAACTGCTTATGCTCCCACTGCTTCTACTACGGCTCCCATCAAGATCCAGGAGATGGAGGTCAGTATGTCTGAGGGTAAGGTGGGGGAGGTGCAGTCCAATGAGGCATCGAAGGGAGGTGAAACTGGGGCTACATCAACAACAAGTGAGACCCTTCTTCAGGAAGCGACCAAGCTTTTGAAGTCCCTCCGAGTGCCACAGGTGCGTGTGATCAAGCTCAGCCAGTTGGAGCATGATGCTGGTGATCTGGTTTTGCTTGATTCAGGTGCAACTCATGCCCTACGACCTGCAAAAGATTTGGAAGAATGGCAAGAAGCTACACCAACACAGGTCACGTTGGCGGACGGGGTCACGTCCAAGTTGAGATTGAAGTCTTCTTCAAAAGTGCTCCTTTCCGATCCCAGTGATGCGGTTTTGGGCCAGTCGTGGATCGTCCCTATGGGTGGTATTGCTGAGCTCGGCTACAAGGTCGAGTGGAAGGGAGTTCAGTGTGGACTTCGGGATGAGAAAGGTCAGGAGCTTATGGTGACGCTCCAGCATGGATGCCCTATGGTCTCCCGTGCTTTGGGTAGTGAGATGATTGATCGGCTTGAGCAACGCCAAGTTCGCCTCGTCAAGAAAGTCCTGATGGTGAAGACGTTGCTGGAGAATCTTGAGCCGGGGGAGTTGAGCTCGCTGGGTGATTCAACGGAGCTCGCATTGACGGTGAAGCTGAAGTCAATGTTTCCTTTGCTACCGGACGATATCTTGATGAAGGTCGTTCCAGACATGGCTCAGTTGTCCCAAGGATTTGATGGTCATCTGCTCCCTTGGAACCGGAGAAGGCGAAGGAAGCTGGAACGTGCCAAGCAGATTGTGGTGCATCTGTTCTCAGGCCCAGACACCAAATACTGGGAGAGGACTCTGCAACAGGATGGTGTGGAGGTTCTATGTGTTGACCTTCAAGCGGACACTCCCGCGGACTTGCTTGACAACCATGTCTTCATGTACCTGCTCGCACTGGCTGCATCAGGCCGTGTCAAGGCTGTGGTGGGAGGTCCACCGTGTCGAACAGTTTCGGCCCTTCGGTATCAGGATGATGGGGGGCCAGGCATCTTGAGAACAGAGCAGTTTCCCTATGGTGTGCCATCTCTGTCTTCGTCGGATTTGGAGTTGGTGGTGGGCGACAGTGTTTTATGGTTTAGGATGTTGGCACTGTACATCTTATGTGAAGAGGTCCGTCTTCCAAATGAACCTCAAACAGCATTGGCCGTCGAACAGTCTGAAGACCCAGCAAGGTATAGACCGGAGGTTGAAGTGCAGGAGAAGCAGTTCATGTCGGTCTGACGTACTGATGAGTGGCAAGCATTTGCCAGGATCTATGAGGTCCAGTTGCTTCATTTTGACCAAGGTCCGATGGGTCTTTCGAAGAAGAAGCCAACTACTTTGGCGGTGGCTGGTCTCCGAGACATTCAGGTGTTGAATGAGCTCCGTGGACCACCTCGTGGCATCGCTCCTGAAGGCCAACCTCAAGATCGCCGTGAGATGACAATGCAAGAGAGGTGTAATGACTCCAAGCAGTGGGCTGCATGGGCTCCTGGTCTCAAGGTGGCTTTGGTGCTGGCCCTACAAGACCGTTTGAAACGTGGCATCAATCCATCTCAAGAAGCAGCGCTCCGCCCGTTACATGCAACAGCCCTGGACAGCTGGAGACAACACTACTTGCACGACACATGCTTGCGCGAAGGGACTGTAAACAGTGTGTGCAAGCTGCAGCTCGAAGCAAGCCGCGCAAAAGGATCAGCCACCCGGAGGCCTTTACGTTGAGTGTGGACCTCTCCGGCAAGATGGCGGTTGGGCAGGATCAACATCGTCAAGACTGCAAGTATATGATGGTGGCAGTCTACACCTTCCCGGTGGATAGTTCAGGTCGTGCGTTGGCAGATGTGAACATTGGCAGCAAGACTGGGGTGGGTTCCTCGGCTGAAGCGGCACCTCCTGTGCCATCCATCGACATGGAAGAATATACGCCTTCCGAACCAGGGGGTGAAGACCCAGGGGAGGAGATGATGGGTGAAGAACCATATGAGGCTCCGGAGGAGGATGCAGGAGCAGAACGAAAAGGTCGAGAAGCTCTGGAAGCATGGCGGGCGAAGGTGGAAGAAAACCAAGATGTGATGGTCCGCAACCTCACGTTTGTGGAGACCTTGTCTGGCCGTGCTGTTCACCACATTTTGCCGGCTTTGGCAAAGATCTATGCCAAGCTGAGAAGCTTGGGTCTTCCGTTGTATCGCATTCACTGCGATCGAGCCAGAGAATTGATCTCGGCGCCGGTGCGTCGGTGGACGCTGGATCGTGGCATCACTACGACTTTGACCTCTGGTGGCAGCTACAAGTCCAATGGTCGTGTTGAAGGGGAATTGGGGGTCGTGAAAAAGCATGTTCGTACCATCCTCACAGCCACGGGCCTGGGCCTGGAGATGTGGCCGCTTGCCGCGATTCATGTTGGGGAACGTCGCCTTCGTAGCCAACTCAGAAGGATGGGTTTTCCAGTGGGCCCCTTGTTGCAATTTGGTGCTCGGGCATACGCCCTCAAGAAGTCATGGCAAGATCGATATCAGCCGTGGCGAGAGTTACGTGATGAAGTGGTGGTACTAGGTCCCGCTTTGCAGTCTTCTATGACCACCACAAATTACTATGTGCAGTCCTTGGAGACCAAGAAGTTCTTCTACACGGATGATGTGGTGGTCCCGGCGGCTGATCAACCGGAGGCTGAAGAAGCTTTGGTACATCTACCAGTCTTGTTGGACCAGCCTGGACAAGCTCTCTGGGACGGTGAAATCCCTAGAAGGCGGCTCCGTGAAAAGACCGCTATACCTCAGTTGTCCATGCTCTGCATGGAAGGGGAGGAATGGGTGCAGCGATGGCTCCAGTCGCATCAAGATCAGTTTGATCCAATTGCAACCATGCCATTGGAGGACGCCGCACTCCGCACGATGGAAGTGAGCAGTGACAGCTGGACTATTGAAACGCCAGAACGAACCTCGTCCAGTTCCAGTGAAGGGGAAGCCTCCCAACAGACCCAAAATGATGAAGGTTTGAAGGAGGTGGACTGGCATGGAGGAGGGGAGTGGGAGGGGGCGCCTAACAACCAGGACGGTGGCTCACGCCTGGTGGCCCCACAAAGGCAAAGGGCTGTTGGGAAGGCTCCCCAAGCTAAGATTCGAATCCTTCGACGAATTCAGGAGAACTTGGCGCAGTACATCGGGGAGGAGATGCAACTGGTTGATGTGACCAACCAAGATCAAGGCTGCTACATGGAGGTCCTCACGGAAGCGATCATGCAAAAGCTTGAAGTAGAAGAAACTCTCCTCAGAGCAGACCATGATGATCGGATGATCGATCAAAAGGAGATGGAAGAGGAGTTCCTGGTAACCAGGACGGTGAGCACAAAGGAAGTCATGGATGACTTTGAGAATTGGGTTGCGGCCATCTCGGCAGAGCACGGACAATTGGTCACAACGAAGCAGGCTGTAGAGCAGATCACAAAGGAGGCCCTGAGAGCCCGTGCAGCTGAGGAGGGAAAGACAATAGAGCTGCTCCTGGCCAAGATGGTGTACACCCGAAAAGCTGGGACCGGTACTCGGCGAGCTCGCGCCGTATGCTGTGGTAACTACTCCGAGACCAGGATTGACGGAGATTGCTATGCTGGAGGAGCTGATGGAGAGGACCGCGGCTCTCAAGGACTGGCGAATAGCAGCCACTGACATCCGCGTTGCTTTCTTGAATGCCCCTCGTCGTGAAGATGGCAAATTGGTCGCGATGGAGATCCCTGCTGTCTATCGTCGCATGGGTCTGGCCAAGGAGGGTGAAGTGTGGTTGGTGCGTCTGGCTATGTACGGGCTCACTACGTCTCCACGGGACTGGTCACAATACAGAGACCGCACCCTGCCGGTTATCAGTTGGGTTAGGGTGAGGATGGAAAACAATCAGGCCAAGAGAGTCAGAGGTCACTTCATTAAGACGGAGGATGAGAACCTGTGGAGGATTGAGGAGGTTGACATTGATTCTGGTGTGACGCACTGGACTGGGTTGATGTCCGTCTATGCGGATGACATCTTAGTTTCGGGTGAAGAAGCTACGGTGAACGCCGCCCTAAGTTCTCTGCAGTCCACATGGACCACGTCAAACATTGAGTGGGCCTCACCTACTTCAGCGGTCCACTTCTGTGGCTTTGAGATTTCTCCAGATGAAGGGGGAGATGGTTTCCACATTGCTCAAAACAAGTATGAGCAGGAGCTGCTAACCAGGTGGAATGTCAATACTTCCACAACCTTCCCCAACTTCAAGGTCAGTGAGGTTGATGGTGAGCAGCAGCCCGACATCGACAGGAATCAAGTCCGTGAAGCACAGGCCATGGCTGGCTCCCTGTTATGGTTATCCACAAGGTCGAGGCCGGATCTTGCCTTCGGTGTTGCAGCGATCAGCAGACTGGTCACTCGGAACCCGGCCAAGGCGATCGAATTTGGGTATGGACTGTTGGCCTATGTGAAGGGCAATCCCGGTGGCCTCCACTATTCCAAGAACATCCAGAACAAGTGGGGAGCCAGAGATCAATTGAAAGTCCAACGGCATGAACGCCTACTGGAAGTATTCGCGGACATCGCGTACGGCACTGGTAGTGGCTACAAAAGCATCCAAGGCTTAGTGCTATGTTTTGCTGGTGCCCCAATTGCATGGCAGAGCTCCACCCAACCTTTCGTTTGCCACAGCACTGCAGAAGCCGAGTTGGTTTCGTACTGTGAGGCTTTGATGGCAGGAAGAGCGACGGAGGCACTCCTATGTGCTATGTGGGGGGAGCAGCTGACGGCAAACTCCTTTGAGCGGGTGATCTATGGGGACCATGCTGCGGCAATTGGCCTTGCTCATGGGAACAGCAGCAGTTCGTGGCGGACGAGGCATTTGAGAGTCCGTTCAAACATCCTTCGGGAAGCTATCGAAGGACAGCCGTCCTTTCCCGGCGGTGCATGGAAGCTCAACCACCTCAAGGGGACTGAGTTGGTGGCGGACGGCATGACAAAGCCGCTGATGGGGCAAAGTTTTGAAGGCTTTCAGCGAGACCTGGGCATGAAAAGTGGGCCCCAGGTGAAGAGCCTGGTTGGTGGCAGTTTGCCGCCTCAAGCACAAGACCATCAAGTAGCTCTACGGATGCTGCTGGTGGGTGGATTGTTAGTTCAAGCCGCTGAAGCGCAAGGGGAGCAAGATATGGATACAGCCTTTGGACGTCTATGGCTTTGTGGCCTAATGCTGGTGGTGATTGGGGCAATCTGGGTAGTGAAGACGGCCTGCACTTCAGTGCGTTGCTGCCTTCGTCGATTGCAAGTACTGTCTAGCGAGGTGCCTGGCTTAGACGATGAACCCGGGGCTGAAGAAAGGATCCTGACTACATCCTCGCGTTTGATGCGACCAAGAATGCGGAGCTCTACTACCAGAATGAGGAAGGCTGCGGAAAGTGAGTCAGCAACTGAAGAAGAGGCTGATGGGTGTTCTTTCGATGCAGCCGAAGCCATGCTGGTAGAGGGCCCGGGTCGTGATGACGATTTGAGGGTCGAAAAAGAAAAGGGGACTATGAGACGGCGGAGTTCTATGGCACGATCGCTGGAAAAGAAGGGGAGCTGCGAGGGCTCTAGTTCACTGAGTGTTTCAAGTGAACGAGCTCTTCAAGCAGCTTGTGCAGCGGCCGAAGGAGGTGAGAAGGCGGCCGAAAGTGCAGAGCTGGCAGCTCAAGCCGCGGAGCAAGCCGCGGAACAAGCCATGATGGCTGGGCAAGTCGCTGAGCAAGCGATAGCAGCTTCTGCAAGGCTGCACCAAGTGGTGGCACAGCCGAGCACCCCGATGAACCTGGTGGCGAACGCGCAGGCGAGCCATCAGAGAAGCCAGAGGAGTGAGCCGGTTCCTACGAATCCTTGGAACCGCTTCCAGCATGACAATGCTGGCAAAGGATGGTCGGCTGAAAAGATGCGAGCCGAATACTATAGAGCTAAAAGCTCTAAGAGAACTTGAATGCCTTGAGCCCTGTGTTTTGGACTTTTTTCCA
>JAOBYK010672332.1:0-10389 GCA_025434845.1 Phenganax subtilis
CCTAATTAACTACTCTAATCTAACTACTCTAATCTAACTACACTAACTACTCTAATCTAACTACACTAACTACTCTAATCTAACTACACTAATCTAACTACTCTAATCTAACTACACTAATCTAACTACACTAACTTCTCTAATCTAACTGCACTAACTACTCTAATCTAACTGCACTAATCTAACTACACTAACTACTCTAATCTAACTACACTAACTACTCTAATCTGACTACACTAACTACTCTAATCTAACTACACTAATCTAACTACACTAATCTAACTACACTAACTACTCTAATCTAACTGCACTAATTACTCTAATCTAAGTACACTAACTACTCTAATCTCAATACGGAAGAACTTAGATAGTTTAGGAAGGAACTTAGATAGTTTAGGAAAGAACTTAGATAGTTTAGAAAGGAGCTTAGATAGTTTAGAAGGAAACTTAGATAGTTAAGGGAGAAACTTAGATAGATTAAGAAGGAACTTAGATAGTTTAGAAAGAAACTTAGATAGTTTGGAAAGGAACTTAAATAGCTTAGGGAGGGACTTGAGGGGATAGGTAGCTAGGCTAAGATAGTCAGTTAAGGTAGTTAGTTAAGCTACCGTAGTTAGTGTAGTTATTTCGGAAATAACTACACTAACTACCTTAGCTTATCTACCCTAACTAACTACCCCAGCCTGCCTACCCACCCCTTCAAGTACCCCCCTAAACTATCTAAGTTCCTCGCTAAACTATCTAAGTTCTTCAATAAACTATCTAAGTTCCTCTCTAAACTATCTAAGATCCTTCCTAAACTACCTAAGGTCCTCCCTAAACTATCGACGTTCCTCACTACACTATCCAAGTTCCTCCCTAAACTATCTAAGTTCCTCCCTAAACTATCTAAGTTCCTTCTTAAACTATTTAAGTTTCTCACTAAAGTACCTAAGTTTCTCACTAAACTATCTAAGTTCATCCCAACCCTTCTAACTACCTATCTAAAGGCTTTGAGGGTTGAAAGACTAAACTCCGTTTTTTTCGTCATTTTACATGTCCTTTTCCTATTTAAAAAATGCGTCGAATATGACCAAATTGTAAAGGCTACACTCGGGATATTACACTTCAGAAACCATTGACATGAACAATTACTACTAACTTGAGTTTTAGCCTTTACATTTTGTTCAAATTTTACACATTTATTAAACAGGGAAAAGACATGAAAAATCACCAAAAACAACAGTGTTAAGACTCCACAGTTTATATTTGACCCATTTCTGAACATGAAGACATGAAAAACTACCAAACACAGCAGTGTTTACTTACCCGTTGAAGTTTGCCTAAGTTTAACACAGTTTTAAAATATGAAAAATGAACATTGTAAAGCCTTAAAGTTTTGTTTCTGTTTTACACAAATTTGAAACAGGAAAACACATGAAAAAACTTGATAAAAACAACAATGTATATAGCCTTGGAATTTTGGTTAAATTTTACGTACTTTTTAAACAGGAAAGACAAGAAAAAAATCACAAAATTCAACAATGTGTAGGCTTGGCATTTCTCTTCAGTTTCACATTTTCAAGCAAAGTAATGAAAAATCACTAAAAATAACAGTGTCTTACCAATTTCTCAAGGTAGGGGAAATACATGAAAATTACAAAAAAAATGAAAAGGCTTAATGCAGTTTAAAAGTTAAAGCCATTTGCCTCAAATTTAAGACACGAAAAAGATAGGAAAATCGTTAAAAAAAAACAGTGCCTCACCATTTTGTTTAAATTTTTACACAATTGAAACAGGAAAAATCACCAAAAGCAACAGTGTAAAGGCAAGACGCAGTATAAAAGCTAAAGCTATTTTTCTCAAACTTTAAGACATTTTTCTTAAATTCACACACTTTTGAAACAGGAAAAAGACAAGAAAAATCACTAAAAATAATACCAATTCTCTCAAGGTAGGACTAAGACATGAAAAAAATCATCAAAAACAACAGTGTAAAGGCCAAATGCAGTATAAAGGCTAGAGCCATTTTGCTCAAATTGTAATATACGAAAAAATAATGAAAATCACTAAAATAACTGTTTTAAACTTAACCTTCTGCTTAATTTTACTCGCTTTTGAAACAAGAACACATGAAACATCACTAAAAATATCAGTGCTTGATCAATTCACTTGTATTTTACACTTTTGATGCAAAAACGACATGAAAATCATTCCAAACAACAGTGCCTCGCCAATTAGTTTAAATTTTACACTTTCTTAACGCGGAAAACATGAAAAAATCACCACAAACAACAGTGTACAGCCTCAACATTTTGGTTTCATTTAACACTTTAAAAACAAGAAAAAGTAATGGAAAAATCACTGAAAACAACAGTGTCTTACCAGTGTGGTCACTTTTGAAACAAGAAAAAGATGAAAAATCTTTTAAAACAACAGTGCTCCACGACGTTGTTTAAATTTTAAACTTTTCAAACAGGAGAAAGACAAAACATGACCAAAAACAACAGTGTGTATAGCCTTAACATTTTGCTTTAATTTTACACTTTCAAAACAAGAAAAGTAATAAAAAATCTTTCAAGACAACAGTGTCTTACCAATTTGCTCAAGGTTTACGCTTCATATAAACAAGAAAAAACATGAAAAATCGTTTAAAACAACAGTGTAAAGGCTATATGTAGTTCAAAGCTTAAAGCCATCTAGCTCAAACTCAAGATACGAAAAAGACAAATCACATGAAAGGACAATTAAGGCCTCACCATTTTGTTCAAATTTTTACACCATAGAAACTGGAAAACTCATCAAAAAGAAACTGTGTTTATTTAATTAATAGTCTTATCATTTTGCTTAAGATCTGCACTTTAAAAACAGCTGATAGATGGAAAAATTACTTAAGAAAGAAAAAAACATTAAAATATCGACAAAGGGATAGTGCTTGTATAGCCAGTTTTCTTGGCTTAAATTTGACACATTTTTGAAACACGAGAAACAAGAAAAATCGTGAAAAAAAATTTCCTGTTTAGCCCTGACATTTTGCTTAAATTTGACACACTTTTGGAACATGAAAAATCGTTAAAAAAACACTGTTTAGCATTTACCTTTTCCACAAATTTGACAATTTTTTATAACAAGAGAAAGAGAAAAAAAATCATGAAAAACTACACTGTTATAGCCTTTACATTGTGCTCATAAGTGACACGTTTTTTAAACATGAAAATCGTTGAAACAACACTGCATATAGCCTGCACATTTCATACAAGTTTGAGACGTTCTTGAAACATGAAAATCCTTTGCCTTTACATTTTGATTAAATTTAACGTTAATTTAAAACACGAAAAAGTAATGAAAAATTATTAAGAACAACACTGTTTACTTTTAACATTTTGGTCAACTTAGACCCAAATTTGAAACACGAAAAGAGAAGAGAAATCATTGAAAACTGCACTGTTTAGTTTCACAACTTGCTTAATTTGGAACACTATGAAACATGAAACATTGTTAAAAACAACACAGTTTAGCCTTTACCTTTTCCACGAATTTGACAAATTTTTAAAACACGAGAGAGAAATAGAAGAAAAATCATGAAAAACTACACTGTTTAGCTTTCACATTTTGCTTAAATTTGACAAACTTTTGGAACATGAAAAATCGTTAAAAGCAACACTGTTTAGCCTTTGCCTTTTCCACAAATTTGACAAATTTTTAAAACACGAGAAATAGAAGAAAAATCATGAAAAACCAAACCTGTTTAGCCTTTACATTTTGCTCATAAGTGACACATTTTTGAAACACGAAAATCGTTGAAACAACATGCACTGCATAGCCTGCAAGTTGAAACAGAAAAAATCCTTTAAAAGGACACTGTTTAGCCATTACATTTTGGTTTAATTTGACAATATTTTGAAACTCGAAAAAGAAATGAAAAATCATTAAGAACAACACTGTTTACTTTTAACAGTTTGGTCAAATTAGACCCAATTTTGAAACACGAAAAAGACAAGAGGAATCATTAAAAACTGCACTGTTTAGCCTTCGCATCTTGGTTCAATTTGTCGCACTTTTGAAATATGAAAATCTTTGAAAAGAGCACTGTTTAGCTTTTATATTTTGGTCACATTTGACGTAATTTTGAATGACGAACAAAAAATGAAATAATTATTAAAAAGCTTACTGTTTACTGCTTAGCCTTCACATTTTGCTCAACTTGGACACAATTTTGAAGCACGAGAAAGACATGAAAAACCACAAAGCAACACTGTTTAGCATTAAAGATTTCTCTAAAGTTAACGCTTCTTGAGTCTTCAATTTCGGGCGATATTTCTTGATGAAATTTTCACGTCTAAAAACAACGAAGAAAGTACAAGAATTAGTATAAGTGAACAAAAGCTACAAAAAAAAACACTGGGTATTTACAGGCGCCGGTTGTTAATTCGTACGACGTCGAGCTTAAACGGTGAATAAGTCGGAATGCAAAAACACTCCCGCACTTCTTCTAAAGCTTTTAAATCAAATGTTTCTTAATAATACTATAGGTAATAATGATTGTATTCAGATAAAAAACTTTCAATTTCGTTGCTCAAGGAATACATAAATCTTATTTCTATTTTGAACTTATCAGCCTTTTTAAGCTAACGGCGTAAGAACAACCGGCCCCAGGACATTAACTAGAATTAAGCGAAATGTATAGCATCTATATGCATATTTGTGGACAACTCGCATGCAAGGAAACATGTGACGTTGCTTCCTACATTTTCGTATTATAAATGGAAGATAAAAGCATATAGCTCTTCTCAATTTGGCTATACAAGTATTGAATCACTTAAAAATAGAAGACCGTGCACATATGCGCTAAAGTTTCAATAGAGTGAAGCGATATCTATAGCACGCATATACTTAATATTTTCTCCTCTGCTTCGTTGTCATGCACTTCATGGTTCGATTAACAAGGTGTATTCGCTCGAGAATTGAGCAACTTTTTCAGCCAATTTTCGAGCCTAAATCCAAGAAAAAAGCACATAAGACGTCTCAATTGGAAAACGAGCATTACTAATAAAATATTAGGCAAGGTAAACAGGCGCTAGATACTTTTTAGAAACCAATGCAATAAATTGATTTAGCGTTCACGTCTATACCAGACAGATTCAAGCCTGACTTTGCATCAAGACGCCGATATAGTTGAACTTCATTGTCTATGATTACTGACGAGAAAAATCTTTTGCCTGTCAGAATTAATATTCTTCTTTTATGCAAGAACAAAAGGGGGAAGCGTGATCGCCGACATCGGCGTCTATATGGAGACCAGGCTTAAAGAAGTCGACTGTCTAAATAGCTAATTCATTCGGCAAAGTGTAGCTGACATATATACGAGAATGAAATGATGTTTAAAGCTAGTTAAACGTACCATATTGCGATGTTCTAGTTCATCTTTTCGCAATGTTTCTCGCTTCAAAAACGGGTTGGCTTTGTTGTTCGGAACTGGCTTTCTTTCTTTAGGCTATCTTCACATCTTCAACTGACATTCTTGTTCGTCTTCAGTGGGCTGGTCTTCACCATACGAGACTTCTCCTTCTGTTCTTGGACGGGCAGAGTTTCTTCTTGAATTGTGTGCTCTGCAGAGAACACGTTCGACTCGCAAATTTATACCTGCCGCTCCTGTCGTTCTCGAGCTCTCACTGGTTTGCACAAAATGATTTCTGATTGGTCCCAAGAAATGATAGACAAGCTGATTCGTTAATAGCTCCTACGAGAAAAGATGCAAGTCTGAAGGCGTGAACAAAACTCATCGTGTTCACGCATCTGTGACTCAAAAGAAACAATACCTGCGCGAGCGACTAAAGTAAAGCTTGGTTCACTAAGCCTGGTTTTCATATATCGCCATTCATCGGTGATGTCTATTGCCTGTGATCAGTGGTTGTTAATTAAGATCCTTTGTCTTAGTCACAGAATTACGATGAATTACCACATATGAGAACCAGGCATAAGCATAAGCACAACGAAACGCAAAACAAAGAAACGCAATAAAGCGTGCGACTTAAGCATCAAATAAACGCAAGTATACTAATCCAAGCATAAGCCAAGGCGCGGAACAAAAGAAAACTTTCCCTTTGTGTTTGTTATCCTCTCAGAAACGATCTTGCTTTGTTTTCTTGCTTATGCTTACGTTGCAAGTGGAAAGTAGGCTTAAATGTTCATTCATTCAATAATTACTCATGGTTGCACCAGAGTGCATACTTTGCAAATTGGCTAAGGCCCGGGTCAAACGTCGCTCTTTTCATGCGCCGAACTTAACTAATGAATTAAGTGCGACACATGTGACAAGAGCGACGTTTGATTCACTTTAGTTCAGGAAAATCAATTTGGAGCGACACCAAACAGTTGGAGCGACATGTGCGGTCGCATTATGCGATATTGGAGCGACGGCGGATCAAACGTCGCTCTTTTCAAGCGCCGAACTAAATGCAGAAAATTATTTTAATTTATTGTTAGTTAGTTTCACCCGAAAATTCAGGCTGATCATGCGCCGTTAAGTGATCTTTACGTGTTTTGCAATGCAATTTGTTATTTGTCTCAAAGTAAATCAAAGTCGAACGAAAATGAGGAGTGTGTTTCATTTTTTAGGCCTGGAAGAAGCGCTAGTGCAATTACTCTATAACTCATACCAAGACCCTCTCATTCATCATACTCTCAGGAAAACAAATAAAGACCTTACCGCCGGCTATAAAAATCCACTTACAACAAATATACAGCAAAAAAGCTATGAAGCTTCAGGTTTTTGCATGACAGGGATACGGCCTTTCTAAAATCTAAAAGCTTTTTGCGTTTTTTTCTATATTTTCTAGCATTTTTCGGAAAAAGATTTCTATTCACTGGCGCTATTTTGTATTTTCCCGCCCAAAAGCCCCTACTTCATGTAAGCATAGAAAATTAATTAGTTCTGCGACTCGTTTGGGTCGACGTTTGATTCCGTGCCGCTCCAACGTCGCTCTTGCGTCGCACTTAATTGTATTTGGTTCGGCGCATGAAAAGAGCGACGTTTGACCCGGGCCTAACGTTCATAGGAAGAAATATGGATGAAAGTGGATTAATTTTTTTTCTTAGATGATTCAGTCAAAAAATTTAAAGCACGTGCAAGGATTGGAATCAGTGGACCCAAGCCTGATTATAGCTAGCCAACTCATTTTCGTTCTATGAAAGGGATCTTTTTACATTTTTAACTACTTGCTCCACATTGTTCCTGCTTTTTTGCATTTCTTTGCGATGCACTGAGTAGTGAACATTTCAATGGACTGAAATGTCATGATCAAGTTTTTGAACACCGCTACATTCAAACGCATTTCGTTCGTAAAAACACCAAGAATTTTACTGTAATTGCCTTCACATTAAATCTCTGAAAGCAGCTAAAAAGAAGTTCTATAAATTTCAAACTTTGGCAAATTTTATCCCGGCGAAATTGAAATTGATGGAAAGATTTAAGTGAACCAACTCACCTAATTGTATGGATGGGGCGCCTTCCTGTCTCTTTGACTTTAAATTTTACGTCTCTGTCGCCTAAATTATAAGAATTATCTTATGGATTGCCACAAGAGAATTGTAATTTCTTTAGTTTGTGGGTTAACAGCCGGCAGGAAAAGAGGAGTGGGACATGCTTTAGCCAGTATACGAATGGAATACTGTTACAAGTGCGCGCCACAATGGGATTTTTACAACTGAGCGCCAGGTTCGATTTTTACAAGTGTGTACCAAGTTTGGATTTTGTTCCTCACACAATTATATTTTGTGGACAATTTAAAAACACACATGTCAAAATATATAAACGTTCTAGCGTCAAAAACCTCTATTTTATTGTTAACAAATTTCAACTCTTGCAGTATCAGAAAGACAGGGCTAACGCTTTAATTCACTTATGGTTGCCCTCGCTCAGCCCCCGCACTACCTGGAGGGCAGGTGTCCCCGTGGCTCGGGTGCCCCTCTATAAATTTGGATGAAAATTTATTTTCTTATCCAATGCAGGAAACCAATCAACACAACAGCATTGTAGCATGCATACATGTGCTTTTTTTCATTCACTGACGTGTGCAGCGGTAGTAGCGCATGAAGGTGTCTTTGGCACAACCTGTACCTGAATCGAATCATGGCCACACTTGGAAACAATATTCCAATTCTTAATTCTATTAGCCAATGGAATGGATGTAACTTAACATTGTAACGGTAACTAGTTACAAAAATTTTAAAGTAGCTTAGTAACTGTATCTAGATACTTTTTTCAATTGTAACTTGTATCGGTAACTAGTTACGTTTCGGATGATGTAACTGTAACTGTAACTAGTTCCAAAAAACAAGTAACTATTACAGCACTGTGAGCTGTATATACGACGAGAGTGCTATTTTCTAGTACAACTTGAATTTCTTCTTCTTTTAGTTCTTCAAATTTGTCAGCCATTTTGTTTACTTTTTTCTGAGAGGAGAATTTGAGCTAATATCCTGCTAGTAGACAACCAATCAGATGGCAGAATACCTTATAATAAGAGCTTGTGTATATATATTAGCTCATACCTGCTACTAGAAAAACGCAAACAAAATGGCTGACAAATTTGAAGAACTAGAAGAAGAAATTCAAGTTGTGCTTCAAAACAGCATGACAACATGGACTCTATGGCTATTACGGCTATGCTGTTCATATCCCGAGCTTGTGTATATAATAAAACAGTATTCCATTCACGCTTGTCGTAAAAGACTCGATTTGGCAGAACAACTGTTAAATAGCAGGCGCACATGTTGACTGCTAATGCAGCTAGGACGGCTGAAAGGTTTGCCCAGTCTGTTCGGGAAGTATATTGCCTTCCATTTTTATCGAACACGACAAGCAGACTTCACTTCTTCGTCACTGGGTCTATACGAAAACCTCTGGCAATCCTGTCCCGTACAGACCATGCGCTCGGTTTATCAAGGCCAGGGCAAGAGTTACCCGCCGCGCAGGAGACAAGGCAGATAACACTTGCCAATTTGATACATCGGTATTCAACGCTTTTTCATTTTTCATGTATCACTTACAACTTGAGACGAATCGCTCCCTCTCCACATTCGTCCCTCCAATGGAAAAAGTATATGCCCAATGAGCGCGTAAAAAGTCTGCACGAACCAAATGTTCCTTATTCGCCAGCTCTTTTTCTAGCCAGAGCCTAAAACGATATTTCAGAGATATGATTTATTAATTAGATTAGACGCTACATTACATAGAGATTAGATAATAATTTAGATATTTGAGAAACAGAAAATTTTTCACGTGCCGAAGTTAATTGACGACACGAATTTAATTCCTGTCATACGCCGCACTGCCATCGCATGCACGTTGTGTGATTAATAAAATTGCCAGAAGTGAAACCGATGTTAGTGCGACGTATGAATCAGGCCAGTCAGAGTGACTCGTGCGTTTTTGAGCAAGGCGAGGAAGATGACCTGACATTAGGGCTTGAAATGCCTAAACACAACATGAAGCATGCGTCAATTTCTCTTCAATTTAACGCAGAAATAGAATCACTATGCAAGATTACGCTTCTCCCATGAGTTCACTTGCTCGAGTGCACATACCGTATTTGTTCGACCAAGCGCCGCGGCGCTAATCAAATTTTTCGCTTCTCACAAGCGGGGCTTATTCGAAGGCGGCGTTTATTTAAAAGAAACAAAGCTGTGAAAGCTTCCTATTATTTTGATTTATTTGTTTATTTGTTTACATTGTGATGTCTCACTATCTAGTACAACTTCCCCTTTGTATTTCACTAAAGTCACAGTCATAAATGAAACATTTTACCAGCTTCGACTAAAGATGGAATTACTCGAATAAGCGTCGCATTGGGATGGCTGTGCGTATTAATACGGCGCTTATTCGAGGGCGGCGCTAGTTCGAACGAATACGGCTACTTTTTACAACGTATCACACTCGCATTGGGTTCCAGCAACTCATTTCCCCGAACATGAATTTGCATAAAACTTGAATTTCTTTTCATCGCTCAGGCAAGTGCGCAAAGATCTTTTGTCCCGATTTTATTGCTGCAAACCATTAAGCTGAAATACCATAAAAAAACCACAAAATTTTGATGGTCTCAATGGAATTAACTGTAAACTTAGCGCGTGAAATATTACATCAAATTATCTGGCTTTAACACAGATGGAAAGAATAGTTCCTTAGCTTTCTAAAGATACTTTTTCGGCATCATCATGCACGACAAAAAATCACAAAATAATCGTCTATCAAGAATTTTTGGTCGAAATTACATTCTTTCTCTTGAAGGAATTGAACTCACAAGCAGAACACAGTTATGTAATTTCTTCATCATTATTGTCGATTTCAGGTCACTTTTCATTAAAATGTTCGGAAGTTTGTTCCGAAGTTCGCAAGTTTGTTGCTAAGTT
>JAOBYK010672443.1:0-10387 GCA_025434845.1 Phenganax subtilis
TTGAAAAGGAGATCCAGCTGTTTAGTAGGTAAGCCGTAGTGCTTACACACACGCATTATATACATTCTCTGACTAGCTTTCCTAATTATACTCTCAAATTGTAAATCCCAAGAGAGAGTCATGCATCCTCTGCTTAAAATCACTTTTCCATTCGTTATTCAAATGGAGCACGAAGCTGAGGGCTGGAGGATAGAATAGAGTTTAATTCAAACTAAACTCAACCTATTTAAAATGGTAAGATGGCAGTAAACCTAGAATAGATTTTTAGCGATTCGACATGTGCGCAAAAGCTATTTTTGTCTTCGAAGATCAGGTTTTCGATGATAATTTTATTAGAGAGTTTGGCTACGCGATGGCAGAAGACGACGGGCAAAGTATTCAAGAATTAATTTTGCATGATTATTCACGATTAACATAAATAGTTTAAGAGCACACGTTGTGTATACGTTGCCGTTTTCCCGACAACGTACTTTGAGGTGAATCGTTGTTGTTTCGAAAACGTCACTAACTATTCGCTCCAGGCCCTAATGCAATTGTAGACGTTGCAGTCGTCTTCTGCTGTCGGGTTGCTAAACTCTCTATTTTCTGATCCACGACGGCTTAAAGTCACTTTTTCGGAAATTGTGGGACCACCGAAGTAGACATATCTGGAATGATAACTTTTTAAAAAATATTTTTAGACTGTATTAAAACCTCTTTTCTTATAAAAAATTAATTATTTACAAATATTTTTAATATACCCGATTACATTTGTATATGTGATATGTGAGTGTGATTATATTTATATATGTGATTGTCTCAAGTCTTGTGATTGGTTGAACCCATATGTTGACCCGCCTTGTTTCTGATGAATTTTACTCCAGTACAACAATGGTCTTTGAACTTTGATATTCCTCTAAGATGAATATAACTATACCAGATATTGGTTTCAGAAAAAAAAATTTCTGCCATTACCCTCTCAAAATATATCGATCACTCGATTCAGTTTATACTCGACGTCATCATTTGTATACGCATATTCAGTGTTGATGATGGCTATGTCGCGCAGCCTTTGCGCAGTTTTGCTGGCCAGTAGTACTTCGCAAGCAAGTCTTCATACATTGTAAGCTGCTGAATAAACGTTCTGCTGAGCATGTGGCAAGAATTGTGGCCTGATTAATGAAAGCAACTGTAAAAGAATAGAAGAACCTCGTTGTGTCCATTTTACGAATCTTTGCTGGGGCCGGTTGTATAAAACTTTTAACTACTTTTTAACTACGATTTTGTAGTTAAAATTTGGTTAAATCTTGAATAGGCGTATTTTATTGGTTGATATTCTTACTTAACTGTTAATGACAGTTATACACAACCGGCACCTGGTTGTCAAAAAACTTGAGCAGATTTTTCAATTAGCTTCTAACAGATCTCTGTCGACAAAATATTATTGGAAACCAGGCTAAAACTTTCAGCTTCCGATTATTCATCAAGTACTACGTCCCCTATACCGCATAATATGTCCTACTCGTTACTGTCGAGTCTGTATCTCATCTCAGTGATTATCCTCGACAAACTATGAGAATATCAGGAGCTTGCTAACAGCAGTTTAAAAACTCCACAAGCGTTTCTCGCATGTCGTGAAGTTTCCTCTCGAAATCTTTTCTCCAACTTTAAGATATTGCGAAGATTGATGCCTCTTGACATTATTCTTAAACAAAATAAATAGACTTTATGTTGTCGACATGTATCGTTATGAATGCTACAAATCAATGCGGCATCGGTAAGAAAACGTGCGGATCTTCATTAAAAAGTTGGGGTACGTCATTCATTACCATCTATACCATTCGCTTCGACAGTAATATATCGTCCGCAAACTTGTTTGTTCTTCTTTGTAGAGATGAAAAGTCCCGTTAATTCAAATAATCACCTAAACGGATAATTTTTGAACAGTGCACCACATTGTGCTATTATGCTTTTCATATAAGTAAGCACTTGAACACCTCAATTTTTTTAAATTTTTTGCAGTCACCTCATAGCGAGGACGCAATTAATAAAATGGACAACGATGAAAACACTCCAATGAAACTGGCAGCTGTTCTAAAATCGTCAAATGTGAGTTTGAGCAGATTTAAATTTTTCTGAAACTTACTTTTTTTTCGACTGTCGTTCGACATTCCTTTCGATTACGTTGTAATGTTTTCTCCTCCATTTTTTTCTGGCAGAGTTTTCAAATACTGTCTACGACACGAGAAGCAGATATATTTTCTCGTCATGTTGTTCGCTATGCTGACGTGGACGTAAGTAAATATGGAAAACAGGTGTGACGCCCTGTACGAACTTCGGGGATTTTACATGTTTAAGATATCCAGGTGATCTGACCGTGAGCAAAAAGACTGGAACGGGCACCAAAATAGAAACCCATATTGCTCTATTTAATCACTTCTTTTTCTTCCTCTTCATGAAATCAGTCGAAACTTTGTAAATATACTCGGTGGTCAGGACGACAAGCAGTGGTGGATCCAGCGAAAAATTTCTAGTCACGCTATTGTACCTGTGACTAATATGTTCACCCAGAGTACTACCTCGGTACAACCATGGTTGGCGCCGAGGCTGGAAAATTTTCAAAATTTAGACCCTTTAGGATGTTGGAAACGGCTATTTCAGAGCTGAATATGTCTATATCTATACAACCAGTTCGGTCACATTAGAGTAGTCCGAAACTTACGGAAATACATGAACACGAGGTCCAAAACCATAGGTCTGCCTTGTCTTGTAAGCACCGACGTGCGATTTTCCCTTCTCATGCTTTGTGCACTCTGATAGAAAATTCTTCATATTATTGAAGCCAGCCTGTGTGCATGATGATGACGTTCCAAAACAAAACAAAAGACACGGCCAGCAAAACATAGCCTTCTCTCCGACACAACCCATTGAACTAAAAACACCTGGAACGCTACCTCCGGCCGGAAACTTGAAGCCAAATTTATGAAGTCATGCCCAGTCTTTTCATGCTACAGAAACACACGGCTTGTTTAAATTTCAAAAAGTTTGAGTCAAGATGCACAAAAACATCGTTTTAAAAGACGTAAACTGCATATGCCACAATATTTTTACGATTAGAACCTCTTTGAGAGCTCTAGAGTTGATTATTTTTCAATAACTGCTATAAAATTCAAAGTTAAACTTCTCTTTTTTTAACAAAAACGTAGGGCGAAGAATGGAGCTTGCCGTGTGATCATAAGTATTTGTATGAATTTCCTTAGGTTGCTTATTCGTTTTCCAAAATAGTTCTTCTGACAGTTGGAAAAAGATGTTTTTCCAAATGTAAGCTACCAACGACAGTTCAATCCAGTTTTGTAGTGGAATATTTAACAGTATATGTCAGGAAATATAAACATTAAAGTTTCTTTCTTCGTATTCCCGCTCTTGTAATGGTCTCGCGAGAAAATATCGCAACGTAAACACGCGTGTCTGGAGGTAAAATTTGGCTTCAACCGATCATAGGCAGCTCCTTATGGAGGTAGCGTTCCAGGTGTTTTGAGTTCACTGACACAACCACAGAGGCAATCTTTCTTCGAATACCAACTCGGCTGACAGCTTCTATCTCTTGTAGTCGCTTGTAAGTTTGGCATTGCCCGCTGCCTCACAATAACATATTTCTCCCCAGATTGCCGGACGGAGAAATGTTTCTTTAGCAAATCACTTATAATATCGGCCGTCACACTAGCTGAAGCCATTGTTATGTAAACTGATACAACGTGGTAAATCCGCTTGCAGAGTTATTCTAGCATGAATCTCGAACGAAACGACATATTTATATCTCAAAAGCTCAGGTCGGGCTCCAGAAAATGAGCGTGACTAGATGTTGTGCAACTGCGCGTTTGAGCATGCTCAGATGCCATTAGTCAATCAGATTGGGAATACGTCTACTGTAAAATAATATTACTTGGTCGGGCTGAATTCTGAAAGCCCAACCAAGTTGCGAAAACTATGGAACTAGCTCCAACGCATATTTGTTGCTAGGTAACCCGTGAAAATATGCAAAATGTTGCTTAAAATGACGTATTTTGGCAAAAATCCTATCTAAAAATGTGAAATATCCTCCAACATAGCCACAAAATAACCAAATAAATAGCTTAAAGCTTTGGGAATCAAAACGATTTAAATTGGAATTTTTGAGTAAATAAATTCGTTATTTTTGGGAAAATTTTTGGTCGGGCTCAGCCCGATCGACCAGCGTGACCTCTAGATCCGCCACTGCATGAAGACAAGTCCATTGCAAATTTGGAAACAAAATACAATCCAGTTCGGGACATGACAACGCTTTTTAAAAAAAAATGAACTTTTAATTGACAATTAGTCCCAGTTTTTTTCTCGATTTCAGGTCACCAAAACTTGATTCAACAAAATTTGTCAGTGAATCTTCTACCTAATATTTAAATTACGAGTAAGAGACGCATAAAACAAGACGTATACAAGTGTTTTAAGTGGCTTAAAAACTACTCATCGCATGAGTTTACTGGTGGAGTTATTTTTAAAATCGTCGTTGTACATCGAGAAAGTCAGTTTAAGGTTGCGATGGTATTTCATCAGTTACGAAAACCCTAGTGATTTTCTGTTTGTTTTTGTCGTGATCTATTAACGAGTTATTAAAATAACATATTTGAGTTGTGTAAAAGCCTGCATCAAAGGCAAAGATTTCAGTGATTTAAAGTGTTAGCGAGATCTGAGATTTTATACTTTTTCTAATTTGAGTCATTTGAAGTAGGGCTTTCCACAAGTCGCTCAGCAACTTTTTGCAACTTTTCGTTTCATGACAACTTTTGTTTTAATTGACAACTTTTTAAACTTTATGCAACTCTACAAATTTGTGTAAAAATATGTTAATATGGTAGGAAAATAAACAAATTTAGCTCTCCAATAGCACAAATACAGTAATATATTTATAATGGGTACTTAATACTCTGTAACTCTGTAAGTATTGCCACAACATCAGGGCCAGGTTTCGTTTTAAACCAATCCGAGCGTTTGTTTACATTTTCGCTCTCGACCAATCACAATGGGCAAAAAGTTAAAACGCACCCAAGAAGAGTGAGAATATAACATCACGTTCTAGCGCTTCGGTACTATTCGATAATTCTTTTTACGAGTCAATACTAATAATGGAAGTATCATTCTCCATTTTCCTTGTTCGCGTTGAATTTCAAATCATGACGTGAAGAATCGATGTTTGAAACTTTTCCCAATGTAGCGTACACCAATTTAGTAAGCTACATTTGAGTGCATGGCAACAAGAAATTGCCACAGTCTCTCTATGTCAAGTGCTGCTATTTTGAGTACGAGTCTCATACTTACAATAGCAACATTTGACAGCTTGTATAAAATGCCCTTTTTTAGCAACTTTCTGGAAAACGAGCAACTTTTTGCGAAAAATAGGCAATTTTTAGGCAACTTTTGTTCGTTCATAAAGCAACTATTTTGAGAACTTCGAGCAACTTGTGGGAACCCCCAATTTGAAGCGTCTATATGAAGATAAGGGAATGCACAAGTTCCTAAATTTGAATAATTCATGTCTTTATATGAAAGTCAAGAACTTTGCATATTTGTAATGCTTAAGTCATTTGAATTGCCTTTGCAAGGTCAAGGAATGTATTTATTTCTGGTATTTTCCTTATTTGAAGTGTCTGAATCAATGTTAGGGATTATACGTATTTATAATTACTTGACTAATTTAATTGTCTGCATCAAAGATAAAATATTGTTCATATTTATAACATTTAAGTCATTTAAGGTTTCTCCATCAAGGTCAGCTGTTGTTCATATACATTGATTATAAGTCATTTAATCAAGGTCAGGAATTTTGCTCAGTAACAATGTTTTGGGAAAACTTTAAAAGACAACTATGACATATGTGCAAGTTTTGTAAATATGCCCAGTTCGCAAATTTAATATAGACACTTTTAGTGACTCAAGTATTATCAGTAATATTTAAAACACGAGAACTGAGAAGCCTTGGTAAAACGCGATATCGAGTTGTTTTGAGTGACTTCAAAAACGCCAATATAGAAATGCTGATTAGGATGAAAAATTATGTTGAGAATACTAATTAACATGCCAATTTCTATAATTTATCATCCTCATATGCATTTTATCATTCAGGTTTAAAGACAAGCATGTGACAAAACAAGGGAAGGCGATTTGGCCATTTGTTTATGAATATGAATGATTCTTGAAATATGTATAATCCCCGACCTTGATATAGACATATTAAGTGACTCAAAATATCATTATTAATATGTACAGTAACCTGATAATGTTATCTAAACAATTTAAAGTGCTCATGCAAATATTATAAATATGAACAACCCCTGACATTGATATAAGCACTTCAACTAGGTGTATTTAATCTTCATAGACTATGAGGAGATGTCTTTCCAACTGGAGAGAGAAAGACCAAGCTGCAGTGGAGCGATTATTGCGTGGGGACCACGAGGAACATCAGCCATTTTTGCAAGCTGCAAAACTAGGAAACATAGAATTTATGAAGTTCTTCTTGCAAGAAGGAGCTAATCCTTGGCAAAGAGAGTAAGACTTACAGTTCTGATATTTCTTTTGCTGGTTTTGTATTACAAATTCATGGTTTCCAATGTTGAAGAACTAAACATTAGGCTTCATTTTACATTTGATTTGACCCACAGCATAGGCAATGGTGTGACCGATTAACCTTTCTCACGCAATGCGACCAGGCCTCAAAATCCGTCATATTTGGTTGGCAAATCATTGTTTTTATCGTAATTTTTAGTCAAAAGAAAAACTATAGAATTTTGTCCTTAACAATTGTTTGGCACTTGCATGTATACCTGTTAAATTCAAAATCTGATATTCTTTGCCAAACTTTGAATTTTTTACCTTTTAGTGCTTTCTTTTTAACTATTTTAAGCCCATTCCAGCTTCCACCTACATGCGTATGCGAACTGTTTTATTAGAGTGTCAAAGATAGGCGAATCAAGAGATCTGGTGTTCCAACTGAACCTGCCTCTCGGCCATATAGTGTTTTACAGATCTTCACGATAAGGCCAACTCTGAGAACCTAAGCTACCATTATAATTACTTGCATCGTTTCGTCAAAATTGTTAACTTTCACTTTACAGTCACAGAGGTGAAACTGCGCTTCACCGCGTCGTGTTATCGAGAAATATCAAAGCTCTCGAGTACTTATTAGACAAAGAAGAGTTCAAGAAAATGATTGATTTCACTGACGAAGTGAACGTCACCGCTGCTGGAAACGCTGCACAACTTGGTAATGTGGAGATGCTCAAATGCCTGCTGGAAAACGGCGCCCAAATAAAAAAAGGAAAGAAAACAGCAAGATTGAACATCTTGGATTCAACTTACGGTTTTTTCAAAACTGCCGAGAAAGCCATTAATTTTATTATCGATTTTTGTACCAAAGACAACAAAATTTTGAAGCTACAAGAGGTAAAGTTGACGTTGATTGCCATATTTTATCATCACCCGTTTCAATTTAAATTTATTTGTTTCACTGCAATACCTACTATATGGAAAGACATATTTACAAACAGATTATACAAGAGCAAGTGACTAAAATAGCAAGAGCCAATTGCTGCACTGGCCCATTAGCTGAAACAATAACGACCCACCTTCTTAATGGAGCACTTCTTAAGACGAGTTTCCATTACTGAAATTAAGTAAAGTAAACCTGAAGAAAAGTTGAGTTAAAGTTAAGTTAAGTTAGAGTTAAGTTAAAGTTAGGTAAACTTTAAATTAAGTTAAAGTTAAGGTGAAGTAAGGTAAAGTTAAGTGAAGTTAAATGAAGCACACCGGCGTGCTCGGTTGAAAACTATGGCACTTTCTTATCTCAAGGCAAAAAATTAACAAAACATTTTTGACGTTTTCTAATACTAGGGCTTGTAGACAATTTTTAAGAACTGTAGAAATGACGTGTTTAACAAGTGTACAATATGCTTTTCGATATTTTATAGTTGTTTGAAGATTCGCATTTTGGAGCTGACCGTATCATAGCTAAGTTAGTTGAAGAAACACCTGCGGTTGCCATGAAAATTTTTGATCGATGTGTGGACCAAGAACGAAAGACCGTCACTCACATTTCTTACGGCGAAACAAAAGTACTTCGAAAAGTAACCTACAACTTTTTTCCGTTCAAGCCGAAAGAGCGTAAGTATATCCATTTAGCCGACATGGGGTATTTTCAGTCGCCTGAAAGCAGGGCTGTAGAAATAAATCTTTTAGGGGGGGACTCTCTTGACGAGCAGAAAATCGTGAAACAAACGTGTACAGCAATGATGTCATAAGTGTGCTACATAAAAAGTTACAGATTTACTTCGCTTTCACACTATTTATCATCCAAAAAGAGAAGCAACTGAAGTACGATAAATATTTTCTGTTGAAGAAAGATGCTACTCAAACAATTGTGATCCCAAGAGCCCCTACAGAATCGATCATTTGAAGAAAGTAGAAGGGGGCCTCAGCTCTACCTCAGATTGAAGAGGAGGTGGGGGCTTAACCGCTGTAGGCATGTCCCGATTGTGCCCGTCAACTTTTGAGCTACTTTTTGATTTTGGAGCAACTTTTTTTAGTTGGAGCAACATGAAGCAACATTTTTACATATTCGTTTTTGGGCACTTTATGAGCAACTTTTAGCAATTTTACTGAAATTTACAGTTAACGGCACCAACAACGTCATTTTCACGACGTATTTCTATGAACAGTTTGTATTACCACTGTTTCTGTGTAATACAAGATCAGCAGACGCTCAATTAGTCTCTCTCAGACGCCATTTTGAGGGTTTTCATGTTTGCTGGTTTTGGTAAAAATGCAGAAACACTCTGAGAAATGCTGCTGTTTTTTGCTTAATATGGGCAATACATTTACCAAATGGCAAATTGCGTTTCGAAACTCGTCACTTGCATTGTTTAACGCTGTCTATAATGATTATCAAAGGTCGAGGACCCCATAATTGGCAGCCTTGTGTGAAAGGCTAATTAAATATTCTATACAATATTTATTCAACGTTTGTAGAACGTATAGTATATTGTTAATTGCAAAAAGTCTATACCAGCGAGGAATAACTGCACGTTAAATCTTTTAACTAACGGACACGTACAGGAAACGTTTTGAATTTCAGTAGCAACTTTTTCTGTTTCGGGCAACGTTTGAGCAACTTTTTCGGTTTTTGAGAAGCAACTTTTCGGAATTTTACGAGCACAATCGGGGCATGCCTACCCCTATGTCCCCCATCCTTCTACAGCACTGCCTGAAAGGAATCCAACCTAAGAAATGTTTAAGTTGATAATGGTTGCTGAATGTGCTGGGAAAGTAAAGTTATGTAGTAGTGTCAAAGCAAAAGGGTTGTAGCTTCCATATGGGTTTTCTCGCCGTGCATATGCACCTTATGCGAACAAAAGACGGCGGGGAATATACATACCAAAGGCAACAATCCGTTCCGGAAAGGGGGGGCAGCCTCTCTATAGAGGAGTCCTGGCTTATGGAGCCCCAGAAATGCTCTGCCTTTTGACTTGCAGTAACGGCATTCCCAAGTTCGTAAACCCTTTGTCATCAATGTAATTAAAGTCATAAATCATCTATGAATGCGTGAAGATTGATTCCATTACAATCGACGCTGAATAACTTTGAATTAGATTGGAATTGTCGTTACAACTGTGAACAAAAAAAATGTGATAAAAAATGGGAGGCAATGATATATTCGTTCCCCCAATAACTGAAAACTGGGGAAGACACGTCCCTTCCATCTTCCCAAGAAATGTCCTGAACACATAGAACAAATACTGTTTATCACTGGACAATTTTCAATTGAGATATGATATATTTCGTGTATAATCGTTTTTAGCTCAAACGAAAGTTGATGACAGTGCTAAGCTTGAGGCAATTGAGAGCATGGTTAAGCTGAAGAAAGACGACTGTTTGGGTCATCCACTTGTTATTCGTTTCTTGCAAAAGAAAATGAGCTCCTCAAGAGTGCAAAAATGGTTTTTTTTCAATTTTCTTCTTAATCTCACGTTTTTGGTGACATTAATAACGTATGGTTCGCTTCAACGTGCAGGTAAGGCAACAACACAAATCCAGCCGTACAGGGCTTGTTCCTTCTCTTGTCCCAGCTCTTTTAGGGCTGATTTTTATATCGTAGTTATTGTCTTGAACGAAAAATTGCGATCTTTTTGAAATGCCAAAATATTCAATCTTCTTAGCGGTAAATCTCATAGAAAACGTACATTATTTACATATTATCTTCTGGTAATTGCTTTTCTGATAGTTTGTTGAAAACTGCTGTAATTCAAAGTATACAGTTTTTGTGGAAACACCACGTAAATTTATTTATGCAAAGCTTTCGGTCCGTAAGCCCGGACCGTCA
>JAOBYK010672554.1:0-10386 GCA_025434845.1 Phenganax subtilis
GTATGACTGACTGATTTGAATTTGCGCCACTCATCACAATACTGCAAAGTTTCGAAGAAACTTTGCACTAAAAATGAAATAAATTCTTATTCTATCACCCTCAATATATCTCAATATTAGAAACTGCTGTTTAAAACAAATGCATGTGCAATTTTGCACGCTGAAAGGTGGGTACTTACTGCAGGTCGTTTCCTGAAACGCTGTGCGTTGTTTCACGTTTGTTGCAAAATTCATAAATAAAATATGCAATTACACAATAGGTGTTTAAGCTGGAATCACACCGTATCGAAATGTACTAAAGCGTGGCATTCGTTCATGTAATCAGATTTGACTTCCACTACCACTACGAGTACCACTAACTAAGGCTAACCAATAACATGCCTCTTGTTTATTTCGTTCACCAATCATATACGAGCTTAGTCAGCGAGAGGTAGTTGTACTGGTAGTCATATCTGAACTTCACTATTGTACGGAGAATTACGCGAACGTTTTCAATCGAAAAACGAGCTGAGCAAGGAGTTGCCGTTTAAACAAGCGTGTATTTGCTGCGCTTTTGCCGATATAGTAGCTGGCATGGACTATAGAAGAATTAGGGCATTACTATTGCACGTCTGAGGTGCGAAATTTTAAACATTACGCATACGGCAACAAGAACGTCTTACTTGGACATGGTATTGCCTCACATGGTCTGTTTTCGACAGATCGCCCTAGATTGCTACAATTTCTTCCACCATACTTTGGCTTAGGATTGTTACATTTGCGATACCAAGTCTTAAAGCCTTCACCACAAGTTGCATTACATGTACTATTGGATGACCAGTTACCATAGTTACCATCAACTATATAAGTTAAGAAATATGGTTATTTTTCTTACGAGTTAGGATGATATAGGGCGAGCGAGTTTTACGTCCTAGAGATGAGCTGACAAGAGTCGTTGATCCAAAGCTTGAACTAAATTATTTATAAGTAATAGCATGGCTTCAGGTCGACTAGTGATTAAATGTACTTGAAAGCCTCGGGAGGTTTAGTAAAAGTCCCTCGGCGCGAATCGACCTGAATGCCATGTTATCACTTTGTAATATTATGGCTACCGAGGGAATAGGATGTTTTGATTTACTTGCATGAGTTGAAAGAAATATTGAACCCTTTGTTAGTTGGGAATTGGACAAAGAGCGGTAATTAATTCAGAGATCATTCTATTAAACTAGGAGACTGAAGTTTTGTGTTTTTGAATCAATTGTCCGTATGTAGAATTTGTATGCATAAATGACGAGGTACGATTAGTAGCTAATCAACCCGTGGTACGATAAGAAAACCTCATGTTAAGGCAATGAGGTAAATTCGTGAATAATCGTCTCTCGCAAGACAAAGGATTTCAAGGTAGCTATGATATTACTATATTAATTAAATATCTTCTTGTAATTAGTGGCAAATACTGCAATTTCATTGGTCTACAGGAGTGCAGTTTGAGCATTAATTGCACCTCTTCAGTGCTGTAATTGCACCCTTGTCTACAGCCAATGAAAAACACTCTATTACTTATAACTAGACAATCAGCATTCAGGATACAAATATTTCATTTGTTTTGATTTTTGCTGTAAAAATTCTCAAAATGAATGAACTGACAAATTTTGAGAATTTTAAACTTTTAAGTTGTATATTTCCCCTTGAAACAGTTTGGTTTCAGAAAATAATTATATGTAGTTAACAAGTAATAAAACGAATCAAGTCGTGCAATTAATGCCCAAATCATACTCGTGATGGACAAATCAACGTTCCGCTGCGCGGTTGGTCGATTTGTTAATCGCTCATATGATTTTGACATAAATTGCACTCCTAATCGTTCTATTACCATTATTAAAAGTACAAGATGTGTTTACAAAACAGCCAATGTAAAATTTAAAAGGCTTTAATGCAGCATCCATCATCTTAAAGGATTAGGTTTTCGTTCCAAAAAAAGAGGAGTAATTGTCTTTCAATTGAAGATGTTTTCCTTTTATAACAAAGAGAAATAACGAAATACTTTTGGATTGAAAATTCTGAAATCACTTTCTCTGACCATTGTTGACAATTAGTATCCCATTTTTGTTATGTATTCAAAGTACTTTCATCAATCGAAAATAATAAGTACGGGAATATACGTGTACCTCTAACGCTTTCAAGAGCAACGCGTGTCAACTGAAAGGCTCTTGTCAGTAAGACCGATTAATATGTATGTTTACTTAAAAATCATTACATTGCCGATAAAGACTGAGTTTTATAAAATTACGAATATACTACAATATTTAATAAATAATAATAAAAAACATGTTTAGAATTAGATATATTTGAACATTGGAGAGGAAATTTTATCTTAATATTAGTAGAACATTTGCAAATGGTAACATATAGTAAGAGTCATTGAATATAACGCGCCAAGTAGATTGAAACTATAGGCCACTCACAAGACCAGTATAAGTATCTTGCTATTAAGTCAAATAAGTGGAGGCACAGAGGAAGTATATACAGAGAGTCCACTCGTGGTCAAATGTATTGTTTTTGGTGTCCACCTGCACGCGTCATTCCACTCACCCCACGAACGCCACACGAATTGCCCTGGCAAGTGCCGTTCGTCAAATTTGTATAGAAATTTATTGGGAAAACACTGTTCGAAAGGCAAAAAAGGCTTAATTTTCAAGTTTGAAACAGATCTCCTCGATATGAATATTAAATTTTAAAAACTCGTCGGTAAATGAATGTTTTTGCTTATGTGTTTATACATAATGATTTTAATCAGGAAAGAAATACGGGCGATTAATCTTTGCGAAAAGAACTTTGCCGTACAAACACCATTGTTCACGGCCCCACCGGCGAATAACTATGAATCTGAAACACTGAAAATTAAAAAAGCGTCTCCACGCTCAATCGAGTGAATACAGTTATCACTTCTGAGAGGCTGTCATAAAACGTTGATGTAGATGGATGACTGAGAAAGTCCTTTTGCAGACGCCCCAGCTGATTTTGTAAATACGTCAGTAAGGCATGAAAGATATCAGGAATCGCAAATAGATCTAATTCATGTCAGCTAGATTCTCTTGTGGTAGTTTAACTTTTACCATTAGCGCAGAGAGTGCAGAGGCTGCTTCGCTGCCCTCTATGAGTCTTGTTTTAAAACAATTATCTATGCGAGCCTTACTAGGTACTGCGCACAAATCGGTTAAAAGTGTTCTTAACTTCCTTGTAGTATTCGTCATTCAATGCTCATTGTTCAGTTGTAATTTATTCAAGTTCATTAGACGCACGTACTGTTCCACTGAAATCTTAGTTTGGTATTTTTCATACGAAACTCAGGCCTGTAGATGAAATGGAATATTCTGCTGGAACGGTTGATTAGATACGAGGTCCGCATCACACGATACGAGCCGCTTCAGCTTTCACGTCAGACTGAAGACAAAGGTAAACACCGCAGAAATTCACAATAAAGTTTAAAAATATCGAAAAAAGATTGAAACGACAACCTAAGCTCTAAAAATCAAACATCCAGAAACCGCAGAATAATCATCAGAGATGATTCTGACTCTGAATAACCTGTTTCTTGCATCACTTAATATGTTTCTTATATTTGGCTCAGTTATTATCTTATATCGTCAACTTTTACCCCTGGCATATTTGTTGAGACAGCCAGGGAAAATATCAAAAGACTTATTTTTCCTCGACTTTGATCTAGCCATGCTTACGAGATCGGAAAAGTTTTCGAGTATACGGACCTCCCACAGGATAAGTAACATAATTAAGATTTCCATGTATATAGAACAACGAAATAGCTTCATTTTCCATGCAATTCCAATGCAGTGTTTGTTAAGACTGTCATCACGACAGGCAATCTTTAATCAAAGAGTTTTCAGTCATTTCTTTTTATGTTTTCAATCAAAAAAGGATACTTGTAAAGCTAAATAACTCCTCTTTCTTTTTATGCAGAAACTAATGCGTTTAGTTTGATATGCTTTGCCAGACACCCGGTAAATGTAATTTTATACCTAAACCAGCGAAATTTCCAATGGAAAAATCAGGACTAGAATTACCCACAGCCTTTGATGCGTTAGTCCATACTAAAGGCTGTAGGTTTGAATCGTGCCATGGCTGGTTGAGTGACGTATTCGTAGAAACCTACAATTACAACGGATTACACAAGTTTCTTGTGTGTCTTATTGCTGGAAGGTAGATAGCTTGCTGTACAATCTCTCGGTATGGCTTGAAATAGTATATTTTTTTAAAACTTTCCCTGCTGAAAATGAAACTGCAGCCTTTTTATCATCGAAAATTACCTGGCTCGCATTTCGGGATTTCGCAGTATTCCCATCTTTTGTTCCTATCGGTAGTGAAACACCAAGGTCGTTTTCCTGAGTTCTGAGGATTACGACAAAAATTCTTGGCAAGATTTAATTCAGGATAAGTTGTGTTCATCGTGTGACGATGTGGACATTGTTCTGTCCATGACTGGCAAGTAATTCCTGACTTTGTGATAGATATGCTGCCACGGTAATTGCTTCCGTTCTGTTGAAGACAACCTGGGCGAAAGAATTAAGATGTAAAATTTGCTGTTGGAAATATCTGATATATTAGGACGAGGTGATGAAAGTCATTGTTAGCCACTGATGTGAGGAAAGTTGCCCTCGTGCTTTAGCGCATTGCCTTTTACAAATAATTACTAAAAGCTCTTGCCAATGAAGTTAGGACTAGACTGTTATAGGAGGAAAAGCAGTCGCCTTATTATTTTCGTATCTATCTACTGGGTAGTAAAACAAGATTTTCAATTTTTTTAGGTTTGCTTGAGTTCCTAGTTTTTACACATCGATATCATTCAACGTCGCAACTTATCTTGGTAAGCAGTTTATTGTAAATCTGGAAAGCAGAAAAGAAACTGTAAGAAACAATGTCTGATAAGTGTTGTCTTTGCCTGACTTACTAGCTTCGTTATTCCATTCAGACTGAAGAAAAGTCTCTAAAAGGAGGAAAAATTAACTTATTATGAGTGAAACAGGCTGCTATATGGCGACTTCTGTGCTATTGAAAGGTTCAGATCTGACTTCCTATACCGCTACAACTACTTTTTGCTACCTAAACTTATATTTGATTGGTTAATCAATTAAATAAGACGCATATCATTGGTTACTCTTGGCAAATGGTAGTCGTATTGGTATTGCAGGTCAAATTTTAACCTCTCTTTTGTCTAACTCTGGAAGGTTTAAATCGTTAAGAGGAGACCTAAAAGCTTGCCCAGTATTGGGGATCGAGAGCGTGCCTGCGTATGAGTAGCAGAGTCGCTAAGCAACTTCAATATCTTAACCAAGAATAGAAACAATGAAAACGAAGAACTTGATTCAGTGGAAAAGTCGGTTTTAAAACATATGAGTTTCCTCGAATGTGTATTTGTCTATTCGCTCAAAGTATCTCTTTCACGAACAAAAACGATTGAAGTTAAATGACTAGACAAAGTAATGTGTTAAATTACTGACATATTTCACAAAAATACAGCAGCTTCTAGGTGCGAATGCGATGCTATCCTTTCGTGAACAATAGATCAGTTTACCTTCTGACAGCTTATAGTCCACGAAGTGAAGATTTTTACATGTGATTTTGCTAAAAACTCATATGTAACACAATTGCGCTGTAAACGTGCATAAGTATAGCATAAGTAATTGCCAAATATTATGCCAAGATGACTCGACCCCGCAATTGCGCAGAAGGAACAAGCAGTGGCGTGACCATAGGAGGGCAGGGGGGCGGTGGCTCCGCCCCGCAACACTTAGATAGCAAGCTGTCATAAATGCCGATTTCCTGTCGGAATTTCTATACAAGTATCCATACAATGGGTTCTATACAATAGTATCAGCATTTCTTTCATACTCTTTCTTAGTCGACATTATAAGGCTGTATGATTTCACATTAGTTGAAGTTAATTCATATACAAAGAGCACGAGTGGAAACTATTTAAAAATGTTATATTAATTAGTAAATAAAGCATTTTCTCACAAGACCACACCCATATAAGCTCATAGCTACGCCAGCTTGTCGGAAAAGATTTAGTACTTGCCTCTCCGCCAAAATTTCCCAGTTAAGCCACTGGGAACAAGACAACAACTTTAAATGGTACGTGGTACCTGAAGTATTCGCGTGTTCGTTGTAGTACCAACATTCTGGAGTGTCACCAGCATTTCTATACGGCTGCAATTCACAATGGAGCTCCTTGTATTGCCATGGGAAAAGAGGTAGATAGATTCTCAAAAATAGGTCAAAGGCTTTGCCGCACATTCCAAATAGTTTATGACATGAATCACGACAAAGCATTTGTTCTTGGAATACACTCTGTGTTCTATCACAACGCGGAAAATAGGCGCGGCAAAAATATATCAATGCAGCGGAAAAACAAGTTTCGAAGCTAACGTTTAATTCCTTTAATTTTTCTTTAACCCACGTGGGGTCTAAATTCGAAAGTTTACGAAAGTCGAGATTGCCTACAGTATTGTGTTCAATTTGAGAATCTGGTGATTTAAACACATAACTATCTAAAGTGATTCCTTGGTTTTGACAAAATGGTGTGGTGAAGTTCACAAGAGGATAACATGAAGAGTTTGAACTGAATGTGGGTTCAGCTTCCGCTGGAATGCATTTCCTGTAAAAATGCATATACAGGTTATATTAGAATAAAGATTTTTTAGATTAACACAGTATGTGGCAAAACTTTAACTGTGACCCGTATAATTAGTTGTCGTTAAATAAAATAAAGAAATAGACAAAAATTAAAACACGAAGTTTTTGTCAACGTTCCTAGCTCATCCGACGCGAGCCTCCCCGATAGAATGCGGCTTATTGATGATACTTGCGCAAATAGTTTACAAGAAATTAAACATCGCTTTGAAAACAACAACTTGCCAAACAAAAAATCAACTTTCTTTACTTTGATGCCACTCTGACGGACATTTGTCCAGCATCACTTTAAATAAGAGTAAATGGCTATATAGTAAAGTTGACAAAACGCATGAAAGACCTACATAAAGTTTTAATTTCAGTTGGTGTCAACAAAAATTTATAATCTTGTGAATACAAGAAAAAATGCTGTTTTTTAAGTAATTTTTGTTCGTAACAATCTCATTTTTAGGTGCAATTTTCTTCAAAAATGTTCTATTTTGAAGCATTTTAAAGTTTAACCATACGTGTTTGTCCGTTCAAAATATTGAAAAGAGGTAACGAACAAAAAAGCAAAACTCAACGGTGTACATACTATATACTGGCAGTAAGCCCACTCAAACATACACGCTAGATAGATCAAATATAGCACCAAACATTTCCACTGTTAAAGGGTGTTACAGAGTATATGCAAATTCTGCAAAAACTCTTTTTAAGTAATCTGTTAATTTTGGGGTTTTTTAACACGCTGTATGTGGCGTGAAAATATTACACACCTTACCTGTTTTCCTTTTGAAAATAATTGTTTCCTACAAATACAGCAAATATTGAAAATCGAACTAAAAACGTATAATATCTCGATTCTTTTGTACTAAATGCCCTCTCACATCGATCCAGTCTATTTCCAAACTTACTTTTGGAAAACATGCTTATGTTACTTATCACATAAATGGACATGAACCAAGTTTTATAACGGCTAGGGATGAATAGAAAATTTGCGTGATTAATAACATCGGCACTGACTTTAGAACTTCTCTTTGCTTATGAGGTTACATCCTAAGTAGAAAAATACAGATTTGACCAATAATTTCTAACAATCGGTTACTCTATAGTTTTTGTCTTCTATTAAAATTAAAAGCTATGATTCGATATCAAAAAATCTTCTTGTATCAAATAAAAATAAGACTGAGGAAATCAACATTTTGCACAGTAAGCTTAGAAAAATTGACAGCCTTTATTGAGCTGGTACTTCTAAAAAACTGCCGCTTGATTGAACGAGAGCTTAATTGAGGGAAGAGAGAATTCAAGGGGAGGACGTTTTTACATGAAATACGTATCTACTATTCTCGTGGAATTTTTTTTGCAAAAAAATCGAGTATTAAATTTTCGAAGCAATCCGCTAAATATAGCCATTCATCACTCGTACAAAATTACTTATACTTATCGGTTTTAGTTGCCTCCCAAACGCTATATGAATTCACTATAATTTTCAAATCAAAGAGGGAAGATATGAGGGCAGTAAAGAAAACCGATAAGGTAGTTCAATTTAGGGAAAAATTTCAAACTATTTCAAGTTTCTCTTAAAAAAGTGAAATTCACGCAATATTTGTTTTAGTTAAAGCTAGCATGCAATTCAGCAAGTCAAAGTTAGTAGAGGTATCATTACTTAGTAGATAATGAACCGGGAGTTTGACTCAGTAACGATCTAATCCGTATAGCATTGTACCTGCAGCATGTTGACCCAGTATCAATACTAAAATCAGTACAGAATGACTGCCACAGATAAAATTAGCGACCTTCATCGTCAACTTCCTGTACTTTTACGACCTTTTCCAAAGCCAGCTTCTTTTCACAACTCAATAAAATTTATAATTGCCATATTATGCTTTTAGTCTTCAGCCCTAAATGCACATCCAAATGAATATTCTTTGCAAGTTACTACAGTTTAGTAGTCAAGCAAACTTCCGCTACTAGTTTAATCATTTTCCTTCAGCTGATTTTTTATAATTCTATTGTACAGATTCATTTAAGATTGCATCCACAACACTACATATCATGCAATTCATTTCAATAACCTTTTTGTACTGAATATAACAATCTAGTTTCCTGTTAAAACATCTTTTCGTGTCGTGTGAAGCCTTCAAGAATTCATAAAAAATACAGGAGCTTATAATTAAAATTGGACTTCACTTTCTAACACGAACGAAGGCATGCTAGGTGCACAAAAATTCTTTAAACAACTAAGGTCGGAAATTAACCAAAACTTCATCATTTTTTTGCTCCAATGCACAAATCTAAACAAATATTCACTTACACCCACACGTAACTACTACCTATTCATCACTCCTACCAGCGGCAAAATTTTTCTCATTCTATCAATGTTGATTTCAATTCTTCCAGATTCTTCTCTTGTTTTCGTTGTGAATAACATGATACTCTGCTTAGGTATATGTCAAAGTGCGAAGTAAGATCCTATGCTTTTTAGCCCTCTGGCTGCCAAGTAGCATTTTATAACATCAATCTATCCACCCATCTTTCCATTTTGCTATCTTTCTGGCCAGTAATAATTGATTGCTAGGAAAAAAGCGTGGTAACATGACTAACATCCTAATTGCGGTAACAATGAAAACGCCAACAATGCCAGAGCCAATACAACTTAGCACACAGCCAAATATATAAATAACACAAATTATACAAAATTGAAAGGTTTCAATATTGGGCACTTGAATACTTATGAACCTTGTGAAACATGTTGATGAATTTAACATTTTCATGTAGTAATTTTTTCGATGAATTAGTCTTTATGAGTGCGCATAACGACGACGTTAAGGTCACATATTACCAATTATAAAGAAAGACAGAAATCGTAACGGCTAAGAAGTGGCACTTTGCATGAGAAACTCTATTCCAAACAAAGATCGCCATGACTTTTGACCCTAAAATGTGAAAGTAAAGTGAATTAATTCAGATACTGCAGTTTAGTTAATTTGGTGGTTTGACCATGTTCGGCTATTCGAGGCTTTTATATTGGGACTTAGTTACACCAAGGTTAACGTTACATAAAAACCTAGAAATTGTAGTTTACAGATATACACTATAATACAGCAGATAAAGTTTACCACCGCTAGAGATTAAGACAATTTCAGTAGTTCTAACATCATTATGTGGCAGTGGCGTAGCTAGCTAGGATTGACTTGTCATGCTATACCAAGGCCACGAGGCGCCACCATGGTTGGCGCCGAGCGGGAAAATTTTAAGATTTGGAAGCTCTAGATCGTAGGAAACGGCCTTTTCAGACTCTTATCTAATCATTTATGTATTAGTATTTACACATCAAATTGGGTTGATTTAGAGTATCTCAAAGTTAACTTCTTGAGATCTGTACAGGAGAACTTATAGCAATTCATCAAAGCTCCGTAAAAAAATTACTGTTTCGCACAATGTCAGGGCTCATCAGCATGGCTATGAAACACGACTACTGTTTAGTATATGCAAAACCATGTACGATACACGTACATGATGAACGTGCGTGATCCGACACGGATAGCCTTAAAAAATCAGAAGCTGCCTAGCAGCCTGGGTAAGGTGCCAGATACTCGCCTTCACGCCTCAAAAAGGGGAGTTTGGTTGGAAAAGACAATTCATGGACATGAAATAGCTCAATTTCTCACGTTTTATCCCAGTTAACCCTTTCTCCCACCACCCTCCCCTCCCTGTCTA